>JANHFX010012538.1:0-83955 GCA_027560015.1 Chloroceryle amazona
TGTGCCAGGCTGCCCAGAGAGGCTGTGGAGTCTCCTTCTCTGGAGAGATTCCCAACCCACCTGGACACTGTGACCCTGAGCCCCCTCCTCTGGTTGACCCTGCTGGAGCAGGCAGTGGCACCAGATGATCTCCAGAGGGCCCTTCCAACCCCCACCGTGCTGGGATTCTGTGTGATTCTGTGATCCCTGATCCCTGCTGTCTCCCATCCTCCTTCTCAAATCCTTTATCCCTCCTTCTTTGATCTGGGCTTCTAGGAAAGTTCTTGCTACAGATGTGTTGGCTCAGGATGGAGAGGTTGTGAGGGTGATCCTTCACTGGGGAGGACATGGGGATGGGATACCCACAAGGGGTGGCGGGGAGAGAAAGTCAGTAGAAGGGTGAGGTAGGAAGGATGTATTTGTACTTTGTCTGGCAAGTTTCTGTTTTGTTGACCAGACCCTGTCAATAGAAAGATAAAAGACTAAGTTTTTCCAGTAAATCAGCTGCGTATCTGCTACAGCACAGGAGCCCAAGTTCCCATGCGCTGACCCTCACCAAAGCACTTCCTCTGAGAGACACCGAGACATCCAGGAGCACCAGCAGTCTAGCTGTACCCACCCTTAGCCCTTAAATCTGACTCTAGTCAGCAACAGAAGCAGGGAGGAAACCTCTGAGGTGTCTGCAGAAACTCAGATTCATATTTCAAACCACTTTTCTGCTGAAAGATGTTTAAGGCGTGAAGCAAATCTCAGTATGCAGGCAGCCGTGGGTATGAGGAACGCTCACCCCTTCCATCACTTCAGCGGCTCGCTGGGGAGGGAGGGCAGCTGGCTGGTGTCTGAGATGTGCAATGTCCTCCACCAGAAATGAGTGAACACTGGGATAGTTACTCCATCACTTTTGTTTCCTTCTTCCTTTTCATTTAGCTTTTCCTGGAGGCTCTGGTTTCTCACATCATGTGCTATAAATGATCACTAGGGGCTTTAATGTGCTCTGTGTAATTGTATTATTTCCAGAACGAGAGTCAGAGGTTGCCTTTGGTTTTCTTCTTCAAGTCTTTTAAGAAATAGCTTCCTCTAACACAAAAACACTGGTCATTTTTTCCCCTAAGAACATCAACTGGGTTATTTCCAGACTTGTCCTTTGATGAAGTTTCATACTTCTGTACATCTCCAAGGAACAGATACTGTCAGTCTCAAAAAGAGCTCAAATAATATTTATTTTTATATTTGTGAAAAAGCAGAAACTATCCTTGTATGGCATTAGAGAAATAAAATACTTTTCAGTCCATTAGTAACTAAGGAGATTGTTAAGCAACACCTGATGGGAACAAAACTATGTTTATATAATTTCAAACTGACAATTTCAGGTACTTTTTATTCGGGAGTCTTCAAAAAGCTGGTCAAGGAGTTCTCCAATGTGCTGATATTAAATGCTAATGGGTGAGAAAGCTTCTTATGGGGAAATTTGCAGAAGCTGAGGGAGAGTTGTGCAGAAAAGACAAAGCAGGATGTCCCAGCCCACAACATATTTGCTAAACAGGTGCCAGTCAAGGGTAAAATAATGGGAAAGTTGATCATGGGATTCAGTTAATTGGGAACAAAAGCTGGGAATGTCTTGCCATTGATTGACTGAGGCTGTCTCTGGCCAAGTGGCTTTTCAGTCTCACACAGTTGATAAAACACCTGCTCTGATACAGTAGATTTTGATTTCTCAAAGGCCTTTGGCTTAGTACTGGTTAAAAGATTAGCACTGAGCCTGAAAATTACTTTGTCTGCCCAACTGAACTGCGAAAAGATATTACCTTTCCTGACAAAGCCTGGCTTGCCAGTGCTAATGAAGGAGATGAATAACGAGCTGCCAGGAGGAAATCACCTTTGGGTGGGATGTTTCTGGTGGAGAGCTGCAGAACCGCAACCAGATGCTTCCCTCCCGTTCCATCACCACTGCTGAAGCAGATAGAAAATCACATGCAATTAAGTCACATGCAAAGCTTGATAAATTGGGGAATAGCAAAGAAGAGAGGCCGGTGATTAAAAGTCTCCAATACAATAAGCCTGTTCTAATCCATATGTTTATACCTCTTCTTTGTCCTCATCTCTCCCCAGAACCAAAGCTCTGCATCAAAGGACAAGCCAGGCTTACCTATGGGCTTCTGTCTCCTGGAATTTGACAGCTCAGAAGATGAACCAGGATAAATAAACCACAAATACCTTCCTGGCTGAAAGGGCTGGAGCAAACACCTACCTGCATTAGAGCCAGAAATGCCCAACTAGGACCTGTGTTCTCCCCTGGCTCCCTGTCCACAGGGACAGCTCAGGTGTTGCCAGGTGTTGTGGTCTGTAAGAGGTGGAAAATCAGAAGGGACTGGGAGCAGGGACCAGGCGTGATTGGAGCACTAGAGAAAATGCCATACCATGGAAGATTTAAAGGAGCTCAGTCTGGTTAGCTGATCAAAAAGGGGAGAAAAAAAAAAAAAAGTGGGAAAAACAAAAAAGTGAAATTAAAAAAAGTCAGAAAAAAAAAAAGTAACCAATTTGAGAGGTGATTTGATCACAGTGAGTAAGTGTGTACTTGCAGAGAAAATATAAGGTACTCAAGTGCTCTTGAACGCAGAGGAGAAGGAATCAGTGGTGAGGATCTGAACCAGGGCAGCTTTGCATTGGAAATGAGGCACAAGGTTTTTTTCCTCATCATGAGCATGACTAATCCCCGCAACAAGGCACTAGCCATCCTTCTGGGGCTTCCAGAGGAAAGCTGGCCACCTTTCTAGCAAAGGGGCTGTGTCCAGCAAAAATGATCAGGCTCAAGAGCTTACTGATGTGAAAACTGAGTAGTGACTTCTATGTGGAACAGGGTCCACTGGGGCTGGAAATCACAGAAACCCAGCATGGCAGGGGTTGGAAGGGACCTCTGGAGATATCTCATCCAACCCCTCCTTGCTCCAAAAGGGTCACCCAGAGCACGTAAATCATGGGCTGAGCCATGAGAATGAGCCCATGGCTGGAGCAGCCTGGAGCTGCAGTCTGTCCAGCAGAAGGGCAGAGCCCTCAATACACTTTATCCAAATTTAGGCTTTCTTCAGAGAATAGAAAAAAAAATAAATGAAAAAAAGGTTGTATATTTTTTCCTCCAGGCAGCAGGAGGCTACTAACCTGTGCTGCAGTGGTCCAGCTACGGGGAACTGGCTACAGATTTGTGCACCTATTCCAAGTAGGTGCTCTAAGAGAGCAGGAGCAGCCCAGCTCCTGCCTTTAGCTTTGAAAGTTGGGATTATTCCCAGATATCCACATGCCAGGTTAACTCCTGATGGGTGAGTGGTTCCCCATCATGGTGGGGAACACACCGCAGCCGGGTGCTGGGACTGACTCAGCGTGAGTGGGAGAATGTGCTGAGTAAATGGCACTGGGGGGATGACTCACGGTGCAGGAACAGGGGGTGTCTGAAGGCAGCAGAGGAATACACCAGCCCGGAGCTGGTGGATGATATGACTCAGGGACAACTTTTCCTTTTTCATCCATTAATGAAAAGTAAAAGTCGGCCACATTTGAAATACCTGAAATTGAAGCCCTCCTTGGGCAGGGCTGACTCAAGCACCAATTTAGCTCATTCCAGCTATTGCAGATGTGGGTTTTGTTGATCCCAAGGGTATTTCCCTCCACCTTCTTGACTGTAGCATCCACAATGAGAGAGAAATTCCTGCAGTCTCTACCCAGGGTGGCTGACAGGCAGCCCCAGTCTCCTGCTGTTTAGAGGAAAAAATTACTCTCCTCCGGGCATCGCTTCCCCAGCACTGCCCTGCTGCACAGCAGGGACCACCCGACAGCCTCTCCCGGTACCGAGAACTCCTAATGCGGTTAAAATAGATGCGTGCCACTCCTGCAGTGAAAGCAAGTCATCAGATACATGCTAGAAACAGCATAAAACTTCACAAAGAAGCTAATATAGCCCCTTCCGGAGTGGTGTGCAGTTTAAATGAAATCTTGCCAGCTAATTAAAATCCCTTCATCCATCTCATAAACATCCTGGAATCATTTTTCTCCCTGACTGAATTATTTAAGAGTTCATTCTCTCAGGATTCAAAATGATTGTTTTAGCGTTGCATTTCTGCAGGTTCAGTGTGGTGAAAACCCTTTGGCCTCTGAGGAACTTCATTTGTATAATAAACCAATAAAGACACGCTGGTGCTCTGCATTCAGACAACTTCCTTCGGTGAAACCTGCCCCTGGTCCTGCAAACCAATAAGGCAGAGCCTTTAGGGACACCTCTCCTGCACTCATGCTGGCAGAAGACCATGAAAGAAAATGAGAGAATGGAGCAACTCAAAGCTTCAGTTGGTTCCCTTGGCCACTTGACTAAGCAGACCCAGAAATTGCACCTCCAGTGCAACCATGAACCTCATATTGGACTGGGAGTGAGGAATGGAATGAGGGGGAGGCAGGAGCTGCTGAATTAGGTACTGACACCATGGAAAATAACCCTGACATCATGACCAAATGGGTCCGAAGATACAGCTCAGTGGACCTGCAGGAGATAAGTGCACAGCTGAAGAGGGGACCCTCAGCTAAACTGCCCCAATAGACTCCCAGGTTGGTCTCTTCTGCATCTCCAGGTGAATTTCAACCATCTAGAAGGTGGCAGCTGGATGCCGTAGGACACTGAGGACTGTCAGGGCTGGGAGAAGCCCCCAGCAGTCCTCTTTGGAAGTCTGGAGTCCAACCACACCTGCTAGTATGTGAATGTACCATCAGAGAGGGTTCTTCAGCCTGCTGCAGCCAATCCATCCATGGGGAGAGAAACTCCTACACTTCTGGCTTAAGCTGTATCCATGGGTAAATTTCTTACTAGCTCAGTCTTTCAAAGTCTGTCTCAAAATCCCCCTCCCTTTCCTTTTTGTGACCCCTTTGGTAGGTTTTGACCCACCAGCACACAGATGGAGGCTTTTGATTCAGGCAAAGCTCCACGTACTCAGCAAGAGATGGGCTTACTCCTTAGAAAAGAGCAAAGCACTTTCCATCCACTTAGCTTTTTGGCCCATGAATGATGTCTGCAGAGCACACGTTCCCTGGGTCAGGCAAGTCTGTGCCAATGGCAAGCGATGATGCTTCCAAATGACTTTAATAACATGGAGAAGTGATTGAACGAGGCATTTTGTATGAGCACTATCACTTTGCTTGTCTCACATTCACTCCAGAATTGCTAATCATGGTACATCAAACACAATTTAATTTCAATTACCACCTCTCTGATAAAGCTTATGCCTTCTTTCCCCAGCCCCCTTGGAGCACCCTCGTGCTCTCCTGCTCTCACACACACAACCCAGCACAGGCCACTTGCAGAAAAGAGAAGATTCGATATATTTCTGTTGCATTAACAAAGACTTTGTGCTGGCATTATCTCCCCTCGATGCATACATGGCATATTGAGAAAATAGAACATTATTAACTGAATATTACTCATAATGTTAGGAGTTAATGGATTCCCATGGGAAGGAGAGACAGTTCTGACTTCAGTCTGACACTTTAGAGGACCCAGAAGGATGAACATTCCTTTATTTGACTGACACTCAGCTTGGAAAGCTGCAGAAAATGGTATTGATTTCACTGGGGCTGTAGAATCATTACGAAGGCTCTGGCTAGAGCATACAAAGTGTATTTATCTATTCTGCAAATGACATCTACAAGCCTTTGTGTGTTCAACAGAAGCTGGGAGAGTCAAGGAAAGACAGACGTGTTGGGCATCTGTGCCCAGAGCTGTAAGACCAGGGAGCTGTAAGCAGGAGGGGGGGACATGGTGAGCAGAGGCAGCTGAAGGGTGGAGAATTGAGGAGGACAACTCAGCCTGGGAACTACCCTCAAACCTGGGGGCACTGGAGAAAGCCTGGAGAAGACCAAAGAGGATGAAACATGACCCAGAAGTCCCCCAGACATCCCTTCTGACTTAAATTACTCTGTGATTCCCCTAGCTTCATGCATTTAGCCAAGTTCTTAGAGCAGTGACTTTCTTATTCAGCAGCTGAGTCTTTCAGCAGCTCACTCTTGTTCAGAAGTGAGAGGACTGGTGCTGGAAGAGGACCAGAGTAAGAATAAATCCTGACCTGTAAGTTTGTGGGGGTCTGCTATGAATGAAATCAAAGCTTTCCATTCCTCCTGTAGTAAGAGCTGGGTTATGAACCTGTTCCATTGGCTTCCCCAACTTTTTTTTTTTTTTTCAGCAAAGAGCACCTTCAACTGGGGCAGCGATGCTTGAAAGGTCCCCAGGGTGGTGGTGTCAGCAGGACCCTGCTGCTCTCTCTGCATGCTCAAACAAATTGGTTCTCTCTATCACCAAGCTAACCCACACAACCTTTTCAAGCAGCTAAAGGAGAGAATTGCAGAGAAAGCTTGTGGGAACCGACTGGTCACACGTATATAGCCACCAGAAATTACTTGGCTGGAAATGCTGCCCACAGCAAGGTCTGGGGAGGCCTCAGAGGCCAGGGTGAGAGTGATGGCACTTGCTTAGCCTGCTCCTGGGACTGTCTCACGTCCTCAGGCACGGCGTGTTTTTGTCAAGTCAATTAGGTGCAGCAAGATTCCACTTTTGAATCCAGCAAAGGTCCCCGCAGGCGGTTCCCCGTGGAGCAGAGCAGTGATCACAGCTGGTCCCAGCAGCAGACAGGGCTCTCCTCTGCCAATCTGCCCGCCCCAGGCACTGGACCTGCTCTCTGCCCGTCCGTCTGGCACCGCTCAGTGTCTTCCATCTGAACCTTTAGATTTGCTCTTTGCCTCTGGCAATTCCCCCTGCAGCGGCTGCTGTGCTGTCAGCCTGGCTGAGACAAGCTGGTCTCTGCACTGTTTGCATGGCAGCCATAGCTGCCTGGAAAATCCCTCCTGGAAAATCCCAGTCCCTCTTAGGGGACAGCCCCATGCAGCAAAGCTCAGCCTGACACTGTCCCATCACCATCAGATGTTTGGCATCCAGCGATGTGTGCTGGTTTGCACGGAGAGGTTGCAATGCCTGCTGCATGCAGGGGTCCAGTCTGTGGAAATTCCAGCTGTGGCTTTGGATGTGGCATTGGGCACCTGTCCTGTCCTCACCCCCATCACCAGCAACACTGCGGGAGGTGTGGAAGGGGACAAACTCAGCCCTGTCCATCTCTGCTTTTACGAGGTGAGTGAGAGTCTGCTTTGCAGATGATCCCTGTCACAAGTAAAGCTTCATTCAGTCATTCCTTGGGCCCTCTGAGTCATTCCCCAGGTCTTCTTTTCATCTGAATCCAGCCAGTCCAGGCAGAAGAAGGAGAAAAGGAGAAAAGACGGCTCAGGGGAGAACTTCTTGCTCTCTACAGCTCCCTGAAAGGAGGTTGGAGTCAGGTGGGGGTCAGTCTCTTCTCTAAGTAATGAGGAAACAGTTGCACCAGGGAAGGTTTAGGTTGGACATGAGAAACAATTCGTTCTCTGAAAGGATTGTCAAGGCCTGGCCCAGGCTGCCCAAGGCAGTGGTGGAGTCCCCATCGCTGGGGGGTTTCAAAGGCTGGACTTGATGATCTTGGAGGTCTATCCCAGCCTCGGTAATTCTGCGGTTCTGTGAAGCTGTGAAGGTGTGGTGCTGAGGGACAGGGCTTAGTGGCACCCTGGCAGTGCTGGGGGAACAGTTGGGCTCAATAATCTTGAAGGTGGTTTCCAACAAGAACGATTCTGTGATTCTGTGATCCTTCATCTGTTGGCTCCAATGACCTGCTGTTTGTGAGACATCTTCCTTGTGAACATGCCGTGGTCCTTCAAACCCTCACAAACACAAAGAGCACACCTCTGCAAATCGGAGTGGAACAAACCCCTGCTTTCTTCCAGTTCACATATCACACTGTGCAATGTAAGAGCCTTTTTTCTCCTGCTGGTAGCAACTCCTACATCTCCAGGGAAAAGCTGTTATTGAAATAGTGGAGCTGGGGAAGTAAGTTCATATCTACCAATATACCTACAGGGATGGGGAGGGCAGGAGGGGAGTTTTAATTACTTTTTTAGGACCATTTCTTTTGCTGGTAGGATCTGACTAAGATTTATTGGCTTCCAGGTTATACTGAAGATCCCAGAGATGTGCTGTAGCTCACCAGCATCTCCCAGAACAGGGTCTGATCCTGCCTGCCTTGTTTCCTTCACCTCCAATATTCATGAAGCATCAAAGCTGGAAACCCACCACCCCTAGTTTTGCAGCAAAAGGTGATCCAAAGTATTTACAGGCTCAGCCAGGCTATCTCCTGCCACAGGTCAGTGCCAGTGACTCTGGTTGTCTTTTTTCCCCTCTCTGAGGTGTCTCAGTGTCACGGCTGAGCACAGGGAACCTCTCTTCAGCTCTCACTCATTCACGCTCTCTCTGTGCTGCTGCATTTAAGTGGAGACCTAATGCATTGCAGCAGGGAGCTTGTCACAACATATTAGCAGGGTATTTCTGGATAATTCCCTTCCATCAGCTCAACTACATCTCATTTTCCAGGAAGATCTTAGGAAACTTTTGTATGTGCTATACAAGGCTCAGCAAATACCTCTGACTTTCTTTGCAGAGCTTTCACACAGCCTGGCTGGTTCTTCACTCAGTGTTTTTAATACATTCCTTGAGCTTATTTTCTTTTTTTCCCCTGTATCTGATGACTTTCTTTCTTCTTCTAGCTTTTCCTTGCTTAGGGTTGATTCATCTGACCTAATGCATTTGTCTTGTTTGGGGTGGGGAGAAGGGAGATCAAGGTGACTGGCCCCGTTGTGAAGACCTCTACAGTAACAGATGACAGCTTTCCCTCACCCAGCAGTATAAAAGCAAATCCAAAAATGAACTGAAAGGACAAAGATGAGAAATGTGGGTTTCCTTTAAAAAACACATTAGTGCTTTAAAAAAAAAAACCCTCCCAAGCTCAATATCAGGATGCCCTTTGGCCCCTTCCCCAACAAACACCTCGTGGCTTCCATTTCCCACTGAACAGCATTTCCCAGACCCTGGATTGGTTTGCATTAAATAATCCCAGGCCCCATTACAGGGCTGGTTAAATGGCAGGCAAACACCCATAGATCAGGTTGTCTCATTCTCACAGCCCGGTGATTCCAGGGAAGATGTATCAGCCAGGTAATAGCCACAGAGCAGCCATTAAGCTGAGCTGGGGCTGATCCAGGTCCTTTGGATGGAATAACGAGGTTAATCACACAAACTCGTTTCACAGCTATTACTTTGAAGGCTCAAGCTCCCCGTGCACCTTCATCACAGCAGCATAAGCACAGTAGAGAAGCCACTGGGCATGGCATGGAGGAGATCCAGGCTCTGGGCTTGTCCTGCTATTGGGAAACAGACCAATTTTCAAAAGGATCCCATCTGCCTGCAGTCTGCTCTTCCAGCCTTGGTGGTCTGCTGCTGTCACTGCTTCTCTCCTTTCCAGCACCCTCCACTGTTTCAGCAGCTCTCCTCCTCCATCTCCCCACACACCCTACATGTCTCCTCCAATCCATTCCCCATCAGCCAGCACCAGCCAGTCTCCCCTGCACACTCCCAGCCAGGCTGCTGGTAGCTGCCCTGTTTGCTGTGCCCAAACTGGGAAGGGGAAAGGGGAACCGCTGGGAAATCCCAGCTCTTAAAAGTGGGAGCTGAGGAAATGCCAGGCAAGTGTAGACCCTGCAAGCAGACATCTGATGAACTAAACACACCACTGCAGGACCCTAGAAATAATCCTGGAATCTGTCCTCTCCCCCACCAGAGGAGGTCAAAGGGGCAGAGGTGCCTCAGAGAAGCAGCTCTCTGACCTACATCGCTTCGCTGAGAGCAGGATGTTGTCTCCAGTGTGCTGCCTGTACAGCACACGTGAGAATTTGCTTGGGCAGCAGTTCACCACCCCAGCAAGAGACGGGGTGCAGCCGGCTCCAGAGCTGGCTCAGCACACTGGCAGCGTGACATAAATCACCGCTGCTCCCCCTGCCCGTGCAGCTTTGTCTGCTGAGAGCGTGGGATGCGCTTCCCAATGGGTGTACCACGCGGGATAATAAATGTCCGAGCTCTGCCAGGAGGCAGTGACAGATCGGCGATTCATTTAGTTCTGACCTCCCTGCACATGGCACAGCTCAGGAGCTGGGGATTCGGTCACGGTGGAAGCCATTTGGCCATAACTCGGCCAAGGACAAGGACATATCCTTCTTCTCTCAAATAATTTTACCTTGTTAAGGCATTTCTTGGATCCTTGTAACTAGATGCCTAAGGACAACAAGACCTTACAGCATCCCTCTGAGGCTGGACCAGGGTCCCATCCTCTGGGAGAGACTCGAATGTAACTGCCCAGCAGCTCAGTGTACTCACACTGGGTTTTACCCCAGCAGCCCAGGCAGGTTTTTGCACTGGTCCCTGAAAACGTGGCTCAGTCCATAGGAGCAAAATAAATCTGTGACCTGAGCTTCTTGTACGTAAGGAGAAAAAAGAGACCTCTTGGCAAACCCACCCCTTACTGGACAAAATTACTGAACCTGCACAAGCCAAGCTTATGGAGAAGGGACTGGTGATGCTGAAAGAGCTGGTGCACTTCTGAGCTGGGATTAACTGTCGGAAAGATTAACCAGTGCTAGAAAGCCCAAGAATGGCAGAGAACCACAAATGATGTTACTGGAGACCTGGGTGAGCAGACTGAGCAACCACTGCACTCATGGTCTGACCTGCTTCCCCTGCCCATTCCCCTGACTGCTGCTCCACAGCTAATTTTCGGTTAAAGGTCTTTTATCAGCTGCCAAGCCTCCAGTAGGCTTCAGGCTCTCGGAACAGGGTCTCCCCCCTGTGGCTTTCCAAAGGGACATGGTCATGAGGTGTCGAGGGCTGCAGAAGAGACACCTTCCTGCAAAGTAGCTGTAGCTCTTGCAATCTGCCCTTGGCAGTGTCCAGGAAAAATATCTCGCAGACCAGAACTTCTTGAAGGGCATTTCCATGCTTCACTCAACCTTCAGCTTCAGGGGAGCTTCTCACCTGCTGCTGAATGTCACCCCCAACTGACTGGAAGGCTCCAGCTATTAAAAAGCCTAAACTTCACAGTGTTTTCTAAAAAAAAAATCAAAGATGCACTTTGGGGTTCTTACCCTCCTAGACTGGGTGCCTTTGGGTCATGTTTTTTAGCCTTCATTTCCTCTTTTCCTGTTTGAATGGCAGGTAACAGCTCCTGCAGATTCAGGAGCTGGAGCCTGAACACAAACCAGTATTTTGGGACTGAGCCGCACAAACACCTCTCTGCCTAGAAAGCAAACAAAGCCAGTTCCTTCCCATAGTGGAGGAATTCATGGACATGGTGATGGCTTCCTTAGCAGCAGCAGCAAAGCTTTCAACGTACAGAGTGCTTTTAAAGGCAGCAGCTCTCTCAGGCTTCAATGGGACACATTTTGCGCTGTGTTTCTTGCTGAGCACATCCTCCAGCTGGAGGTAGCTTTGAGCAGACCAGAGAAGTGCCAAATTGGAGGCAAACCTTGCAAAATCAGTTAATTTAGATGTTTATGTTCAAGCTAATGGGACTGTGGGGGCTTTAGTTGTGTTGAGTCATCCCGTAGAACAACAAAACTCCAAGTAGAAAATGACCCCTGAGACCACATCCCTGCTCCAGAGTGGCTGTGATTGCCTCTCCTTAGAGCTCATGATCTGGGACGACGGGCTGTGCCTGGCAGAGCTGAGCGTGGGTTTCATCTGCTGGCAGGTAAGAGTGCTGCCAAAGCACCTTCTGCTGGCAGGAGAACAAAGAGGCAGCTCCAGCTGCTGCCCATTTCCTTCCTGCTCTTAAGATGTAAACCTGCAGTTCTCTGTGGCTGGTTTCTGAGCTGCTTCTCTGGGTAATTGGCAAAACACAAACAGCAAGATTGATTATAGAATTGAATTAGATGCTGAGGCTGCTAGAGGCAGATCCCAGCCCTGCTCCAGAGTCCCAGCACCCTGGAGTCTGTCATCTCTGCAGCAGTCAGGAAAAAGCAGGGGAGATGGATGTGGAGAGAGGAATGAGCCATAGCAGACATCTGTCAGTGCATCCACGAGGGCTCTGCTGCTGGATCACTCCTGCTGAATTGCAGGGCTGAGAGGTTCAGGGATGGTGTCTTGTCTTGTTGGCCAGCACACCCAGTGCCGAACAGCTGGAATATGGCAAGGGAGGACTGCCCTTCCCCAGTGCACACCTGAACCATGACATGGACTGCTCATCTCACACAGTCTGGGGCTGGCCATGGTGAACTGAGAGATTAGGCTTTTCTGCAGCCCAGCATCAGCACAGACAGAGCCTGACCCAGGCTGAACTTTCACTAGTGAGCATCCCTCCTGCCAGCAGGCATTCCCTAGTAGCCTGAGGTCAAAAACTCCTCGTGAAGAAACCTGGATGTGAAAGATGCCTCTAGCTTCATACCTGGCTCCATCCCAGATAGTCTAGGACATGCACAGGAGAGGTGGAGGAGTCAGACTGCAAGGAAGAGAGATCTGCTGCAAGTGGGATATGATGCTTTCCAGGGAGGTGAGAAAGGAGGAAAAGCAGGGTTTTTTTAATTCTCCCCTCCCTTCCCTTCCCTTCCCTTCCCTTCCCTTCCCTTTTTCCCTTCTCTGTTTTTTTTCTTCTTCACGCAGCAAAGGGAATTGCACTGCTCCAGAGGCAGCTCTGCCCTGTTGTTAGCTGCTCTGCACAAGCAGTTACTGCAGTTGCCACAGCAATGCTCCGTGTGAGCGGAGGGAGGCACAGGGTGCCACACACAACTTCCCCATTTACAGATGATGGCCACCACTGGGACATTCAAGAACATATGTTGAAAGGGAAAATACATCCCTGTCCAAACTGGATCCCCTCTGGAGACCAGCTTTATGATTTCCTCTTTCCCCCTGTAATAAACTGCAGTCCTTTGCTTGACCCTTACTCAGCAGTTAATTATTCCCAAAGAAGGAAAATTCCTGGCTGAGCAATGATGGAGTAAAATATGCATGAGAAATACAGTTCACAAACTGCCAAGGACCTTAAAATCCATGGAATGAAGTATTATGGTATATTAATAATCTCTCTGCTTCTCATGGACCAAGGCACTTCATAGAAGAGAGAGCAAACCAGAAGACATACCAAGCATGACTGGTCTTCTTCCCCAGCTGAAGCAGTGAGGACCTACAGGAGCAGAATTAACATGTGCCTGGAGAAAAACATTTGATAGAAAGTGGATTTTTACCTGTCAGGAAAACTTATTTTATCATTGTAATTAGTAGACAAGCTACCTTTCCCATTGCTTCCCACCTCATCTGTAGCCAGGCCTCAGCTGGAGAAACAGGGAAGGTGGAAAGTTTTGGGGCTCATCAAATATCAAGGGATCGCCTGTGAGGTTATTGTAAAGAAAAAAAATGTGCCAGTATCCCCAAGCACAAAAAGAAAATGGGCTGAGAGGATCCAGAACTGGGCAACACTTTGCCAGACTTATTTTAGGTGCACGTGAAAATGGTTTTGTACCAACTTTACCCACAAATGTTTTCAAAGAGACATGATCTTGGGCTTAGGAAGATGGAGGAGCATGGCTTTGGAGGACATGGTCACGCAAAACACCTCAACCAACGGCAGAGTCCATTCTCAGGCTGAGTTACCCTGAAAACAGGTGGAGACAGGGCCTTGTAGCAGCCTTGAGCTTTGAAGGGAGACATCCCTATATCAAAGCTCTTTCCCCACGAGACTGCCAATCGCCGTCATGCCAAACAGCGCGGTTGCTACGAGTAACAGCCGGCACCACCACCGACACATCCACCGTCTGGCTTCCTCCCATCTCCCAGCGCAATGGCCCGAGCTGGCTGGTGTCTTGGCACAAACCCACCCTCTAATTAAGGCATAAGAGAAGGAAAGGGAAACCTTCAAAGAAATCCCACCAACAGCCCTTACAGGAAAGCTTAAGACCTGCCCAAGGAATTGACTGATCCAAGTCCTCTTCGTACACTTCCTGGTATGGTTTTGTTCAGCCTCCCAAGACCATCTGCCCCAATGGCATCAGGTCACATCATCTCTGCCCTTCATGCCACCACAGAGATGTCTTTTATACAATTGTATATTACGTTTGGATTTTTATTTTATTTTTATTTTGTTTCTTTTTGCTCTTTGCATCAATGCTTTGTGCGTCATTGCTTCTGGGTTTTATTTGATTGCCTTTTGGAGATGAGGAGATTAATATTTCATCAAATGTACAGGGAATAAATAACCAGATTTGAGAGACATCCAGAATCTCTCCTGCCTTGACTGGCATTTATGGGCCCGGTGAGTGGGGAGGTATTTTTTCCACAAGCCTTTTCTGAGGAAGTCACAATCCTTGCTGTGATTTCTGCAGGGCATTTCCATCGCCCATGCCATGCCCATGCCCATCACGTTGCGTGCTCATGCCCGAAGGAACTGTATATCAGTTGTAACATGTGCAACACTGTGGATGTGGCCATAGCCCTGGCAGATCCCCAAGAGCACAGGCATGTCCCTGTGTCAACAGAGCTGCACTGGCCACCATCAATGCAACAGCATCATCTACACCCACATAACTCATGTACACCCACGCGACAGCACCGTGTACACCTCTGTGACTCCTCATGTACACCCCTGTAACTCGGGTACACCCCTGTAACTCGGGTACACCCATGCAACATCGGGTACAATTCAACAACACCTTGCAAAGGAGGATGGGGGGTCCCCATGCTGCTGAGGCAGACACAGCCATGAACAGGACAGCTCGATGCTGACAGGGTCGTGCAGCTCCCAGTCCCACGCTGAATGAAAGAGGAGCACTTTCGGCTGGTGGATTGGTGAGATCAATCTCCAGAGTAAAACTGTGGGGTGTTTCTCGACCACAAACCGCAGCGTTTTGCCTGATGGGAAATGCCAAGCTGCTGATTGACAAATTTCAGTTGATTTATCTAAAGCACTTTAGCTGAGAAAAATAATAATTATGACTATTATTATGATTAGTTTAGCACTGTGCCTTGAGGTCTAATTAGCTGTAAAACAAAAGCTTTGTTGTTTGTTCTGTTCAAAGCTGACACTTCTTCCCCAAAGGAAATTTGACAAATATGACGAGCTATTTTAAGAGCCATTCAGTTAGATCCCAGATCTTTGTGGGTTTCCCAGCTTCCTTGAGTTTGCTTGTTTTAATCTCCAGTTTTGATGGGTATCTCTTCAACGGAGTATCTCTTATTGATGCACACAATCTGGGGAGGGAAAAGAAAGGGCAGGACACATTTACCCATTTACTGAAGGAGTCAGTCGTTTGCTGCATGGAGCAATGAGTCAGAGCAATCCATGTTGGGTTTTCCTTCTCCCAGGAGCCTGGTTTCTGTCCCTGTGTGACTGCATGGACAATTTCAGCAGAGTGTGTTGGGATGAACAGGGATCTGAAGCATTCAGAGGCCACCCAAGCCTTTCACAAGGTCTTCAGGACCAAGAAACCTTTCTGCCAGCACAGCTCTAACCGTTAAAGGAGGCTGTTGATTGAGTAACAAGCCTGTGGCTTCCCTCCTTGCAACATACTCATCAAGTGTGTGTGAAGCCTTCCTGCTCTTCCTTTCAGAGCAGCCGTAAGGCTTGCAGGGACTAGGCTGGATGACAACCAGGCTACCTGAATTTGAGGCACAATTATGTGATGTGGTGACCTGAATGAGGGAAACCTGGTCCCAGCAACCACTTCTTTTTTCAAGTAGAATTTGAGAGCGTGTTCTTCCTCTCACTGCAGGTCTAGGAGGAGGGAAAAGGGACAGAAGGACAGAACACAGGACAGAAAGCCTGAAACTGCATTTTAAAAGCAGGGCATAAAGCAAGTCCCCTGAGGGAAACCCAATGTGTTATGTTGGTTTTTTTCTCAGCCTGCAGCTGCTAATGCAGCTCCACGTGCTGACAGTTCTTCCTCTACCAAGCAGCACTCCAAAAAGCATCCTCAGCTTCACTCAATTTATGCAGGAAAAAAACCCCATCCCAACACACCAGCAGGGAAACTGAGGCACGTGTTGATCTCAGCTGTGTGTTCAGCTGAAAAGCCAAACTCTTCCATCCACCTGACCTACAGGTCCACGACACCAAGGATTATTTTTGCCCTGCAGATGCCCCACTTGGAAGCAAATTTCCATGGCCCATGCTGATAGAGGTGCCCCATGTGGGAAATGGAGACATAGGTGCTGTGTTCCCCCAGTGCAGGGATCAGCCCCACTCTTGTGCCCATGGTGCAGGATGAGCACAGAGAGCTGTGTGTTTTTCCCAAGCAAGGGGAGGGGTTGGCTGCAGGGGACAATGTAGGAGCACTGCCATGGTGTAAGTCACGCACACGGCCCCACTGAGCAGCCGTTGTGGAGCTGCTCAGGAACAGGAGTGTGAAACCATGTGCAGTTACATAAAATAATAATAATAATAATATAGGAAAGGCAGATAAAGTCAGGTTCCTTTGCTCCTCTCCCTCCTTCCTGGAGATCCAATATTTCTCTTCATTCTCTCCATCCCTAACACCCATCACCACGCCGCACCGAGGAGTTTGAGATTAACCATGACGAATGGACTGATTTCCTCGTCTCAGGGACTGTTTTATTTTTCCTTTGCCACATCTGACAAATTGCATTTTACTATAAATGTCCTCAATTAGGTCTTTCAAACAGCACTGCAGCCGTCTCCCTAATATAGGGGGAAGGAAATATCTTCATGTCCTTGGCAACCAGTTCCTTAACTAAGAATATTTGATATTCACATTTGCTTTCCTCCCGTCACCCCACATTTTGGGCACTTGAGAAGAACGTGGCCGTTGCACATGTCCCACTCAGAGGCCATGGGCAAACTAAGATAGCCAAGGATGAGACCCAGAGGCTCAGTGTGGAAATGGGATCCCCAGTGCTCCCAGCTGCAAGGTTCCATCTGTACCCTGCGGTGCACAAAGGCCTGAGCGTGGATCCATGCCCCAGACCCGGGATGCTCTCGGTGAACAGGCTGAATCCAGGCTGCTCGAGGGTGCGGGAGCTTTTTCAAGCCTCTTTTAGAAAGTTTTGCCTTCCCAGTTGGGTTTATTGAAGTGAAGTGTGACGCAGAGGTGGCTCTGGCATGTGTCTCACCCTGTCACTTGTCAGAGGTAGGGATGTTAGCAGGTCTAGGAAACAAAGAGTTTCCTGAATTTACCAGAGCTTTACATATTTTCAAACTTCTTTGCCAAAGCAATGACATGGTTGATTAAATCCAGCTAATGCCTGAAGATTTATACCTGTGTTGTTTATTCCCTTTAATTACTGGGCCATTTACCCTTTGGGGCCTGGGCTGGGTCATTGCTTGCACCCTCATGCTGGGGTGCAGCCCTGGCTGGCCACTTCTGCCTTGGTCCAGCAGATGCAGGAAGGACCTTGATCACCTCCTGCCTTCTCCCACGCTTCAGAGACAGAAAGCAGCTCAGTAAAGATGGATGGAGGCTTTGGCTGTGAATCCATCAAAGGCCACTGCCCTCCTATCGATCCGTCTGGAATACATCGTGGTTTGCAGCCATTCCCAGAGGTGGAGGATGTGGTTGGGACAGAGAGGGAAGTGTGGTCCAGCACCCCATGAGAGGCTGTTGGTGGATGCACCAGCACCAGGTAGGGGAAACCTCTTTGGTCCCTTCAGGATGGTGATGCCAATGGCAATGTCGCCCATCATCCCCTTCCCAGCAGCACACCTTGGCTCTCCTTATTTCTTCAAGGAAAGAAGAAACTGTAACTTACTGCCTGGCTTTCTGCTGCCAGGACACCACGGACAGGCCGAGCCCGGCTCACTCCCCAGGGTGGGGGCAGCAGCCACAGCTGGGACTACATCCCCCCCCAAAGGTGCCAGGCAGGTGCAGGAGGGATGCCCTAAAACTGCCCTGGGATGGGGAAACAGGTTCCAGCCAGCCAGGCATTCATCCCCCTCAGAGACAGACCCAAGCCTGGTCATGGCATCCCCAAGCGATGGGGGGTGTGGGGAACCCCTCCCCAAGAGCCCAGGGTAGATGCTGCCAGGGGACAGCAGGAGGTGAGACAGAGGCAGGACAGGGATCCTTTAAGGTCTGCAGGTTAGGCTGGGAGGGTCGGGGGCAATGTCATTAGCCAAGAGCCCAGAAGCATCACCCAGGCTCCCCTGCACCAGGCACTGCTTCTCCCCACCCTTCTCAGGATGCATGTCCCCCGAGACAGTGCCCCCCTCCTCTGTCAGTTCAAGCCCCCCTGCTCCTGCCTCATCACCTCTGCCCCTTCCAGCACCACCCTACAAGAAAAGCCACTCTCCCAGCATCAGCCCCACCTCCTCCCCGACTCAGTTTCCCCCGTTATGATCAAGTGCCCCCAGCACAGCCCCACTGTGTAGAAGGACCTACATCCACCTGCCCCATGTCCCCTCCTTGTCTCAGAAGCATCTCCCTCACAAGAAAGGTTTGAAGCCCCTTCCACCCCATCCCCATGGGAAGAGGAAAGGGGCTTTCACCTCTATTCACATTCACCAGCTGGTTTGCAAAGGGTGGCAGCAGGAGGGGAAGCCTCCCCCTCCCCTCTGCCAGAGCCCTGGAGCCAGATGCTCCAATACAAACACCTTCCCACAACTCCACGTAAAATAAACCCCCCAAATAAACCCCGAATACATAAACCCCAAATTGCAGCCCCCAGCCCTTTGCATACACACACCAGAGCCCCCAGCCCTCAGCACAGGCTGCAAAACGGGAGTATGGGGGCTAGAGAGGGAAGAGTCTGGTTCAGGGGGAGCTGGAGGGGGCCAGGCGGGGGTCCCTGGGTCGGTGGGAAGTTTCTGCTGCTGAAGATACTGAGGAATGGAAGGAGAAAGGGGTGTGGGGGGGAAATAAATAAATAAATAAAACTGGAAGGCACGGGGAGGGGTGGAGGAAGAAAAAGGGGAGGAGGAAGAGGAGGAGAGAGAGAAGGGGGGATTGGGAGGCTGGTGAGGAGGGATGTAGCCCATCTCCAGGCGAGCTGGAAGGTGGGAAGCCAGAAGACCGGCTCCGAGGGAGGTTATAAAAGGCTCCTGCGGGTCGCTGAGCTAAGGGGAGGGCGAAAGGTGCCTGGCCGCCCCCCTGCAACCCTCCGGGACCCGGACACGCTCCTCCGCACGAAGCCCAGAGGATTTTATACCCGACGGCAGAAGGAGCCCGGCAGGAGCGGGGACCGCTGCCAACCATGCCCCGGAGAGCTGGGCGCAGAGGGAGTTAAGGATGGTGCCCAGCCTACGTCCTGCCCTCCTCCTCCTCCTGCAGGTAAGATGCTTTTCAGTCCTCTTCTCCCACAAGGACCCTCCTGCTTTCCTCCCTTTGCACCGCTCCCTCTCCCCGCAGTGACTTTTCCATTTCTTTGAAGGAAGGGAAAAGTAAAAGGAGAAACCGCAACACAAAGGGCCCTCGGGAGAATTCCTCCAGTCGAGGCATGGGGGTTGACAAGAGCCCAAGATGCCCAAAAACTGGCGGGGAGGGAGCCGGAGCCAGTGAAAGGATCATGGGGGGGGTGCCGGGACTTGCAGCCAGGTCCTCCCGAGCTCAGCCCAGCTCTCCCAGCAGCTGCCCGCCTCGCACTGCTCACTGGAACCAGTTTCCCTTAGGTTGCTGGGAGGGGGTGGCTGCTCTGGAGGTGTGATGGAAAAAACAAAAATGCAATGCCTAATTGTACCCCCCCCAGTTGATTTTCTAAAGAAACCTCCCCCTTTTCTCCCCGAAGTCTTTCCTCTCTAAATTGCCTGCCGTGGAACTGTAGCCACTGCTAATTTTGCAGCTCTGCACAAAATGCAAATGCTTTGTCAGAAGCAATATTCCTCCTCCCCGAGGGCTCATCAAGAAAGGAATTGTTCCCACCCCAAACCACGTTTAAATCCCAAACCCTGGGGAAACGAGGAGATGAAAAGGTTTCCAGTGAAATCTTGAACATTATTTGAATGAACCTATGCAGGCAGTTAAAATGACCAGGCTTTTGATGAAACCACTGTGTCAAAGAAGGTTCAAAGAAAACATTTGCCTGCCTCTCTGCAAAATGCCGTTTCAGTGGCCCAGTTGTGACTGCAGTTAGCACGGTTGCAGTTTGCACCCCAGTCAGCAGTAAGAGCAGGGAGGTCTATTTAGCTGCACCTTTGGGACAGGAAAGTTCTCACCTAAGCAATAAGAAGAGTTAATATGCACCAGGCAACCTCCTTGCCAAGTTGGTGCTGCCCTTAAAAGCTCCTCTGCTGAGTAGTTGCTTTCTCCTGTACACCAGTAATCCCAGTTTATGCTCTTCTGTGTTTGTGTTCCCTGGTTTTGTTAGCTTCTGATGTAAGAAATGAAGGTGAGACAGGACAGGACCTCTTCTCCCCAGTCCAGGTCCTCCTTGGGCAGTATGTGGGGACACTGTTGGCAAAGCTGCAGACCCGGTGCAGTAAGGGCAGGGTCTGAGATGGAGACAGCCAAGTGAGCATGAAAGCTCCCAATAGCTCATGTGTGAGCAAAAAGTGGCCAGAAAAAAGCCAAAGGTGCTGAGACACAGTTCCCACCCTCTGCTAAACCTCCTCAGGCTCCTCAGGAGTAGCTATATCCTCAAAAAGCTTCCAGAGTCTGAGAGCAAAATCACTCCTGCACTGGAGCTGGGACCAGGAGGTGGTCCCAAAAAGCAGTCCAAGGAAAGAGAAGTTTCTCCCAGCTGGCTCCAGAAAGAAACACCCAATCTACAAAACATCCCTTTGCAGTCAAACTACCTTTTTTTTTTTTTCTTATAAATATAATCATTGAAAATCCAGACCATTTTCCATCACAGTCCCAACCCTCTCCTGGGTACAGCATGGGCTGAAGGACCATGAAGCTCCAGCCTTAAGTAAGAGTGTCCCCACAGCCAGGTACACCCACAGTAGCATCCAGCCTGTGAGTGCAGAGACCTGCAGCAGTCCCACTCCAATGGAGAGCTAAGCAGAGGCGAATTTCCCCTGCGTGGGCAAATTTGGCAGCCTGCAGTTCCCCTGGGCTGTCACAGCTAAGCTGCTCCTCATGCACCTGGCCAGCAGCTCGAGTTTAACATTGATTTGTCCACCTTGCCTTGTTGGGTTGACATCCCTTAGGGGGTCTGACAGATAGACCAGGAGACAGGCAGCCAAACTTGCTGCAAAATGCTCCCTGGCACGCTGCAAGTCTTTGGAACAAACTAAACACGTAGTTAAAAGGAAACAGCTCACCAGCAGCTTTGTGAGGAACTGATGGCATTTCTGGGGCTGATAACACTGTTTGCAAAAGCATTTGATGAAAAAAATAGAGTTTGATGGTGGGGGCGGGGTAGTTTCCCCTCTCCCTTGATTAATTCCAGCAGTAATAAGCCCCAAAACCAGCCCTCTACCCCTCTGCTGCTCAAATCCTTGCATAAGATGCAGATCTGCAGTAGCAGGACATGCTGACCCTGGGGTCTCTGCCAGCCCTCGCTTTCCTTAAAAGCTGGGAGTTGATTCAGTGCGTGTGAAATCATCCCCCTGGTTTTGCATCTCTAGTGAAGAAGTGAATGGAAATGGCACAGCCTGTTCCCAGAATAGCTGCTCACTCGCCATAGGATGAATATATAGACATACTATGAGACTACCCTGCACAGCCGGCTCAACCCTGCCCTGGAATTCAGCTCAACCCACCAGAAACCCTCACAGGCCTGGCCCAGAAGTTTGTTGCGTGCAACGAGCTCAAGCTGAGGTCTGAGTCTGCAGCGTTTGGAGAGGCTACATCTGTGGGTTTATCTTGGAGAACAATATCTGGACCCAAAGGAAAGCACAAATTATTAGCGTGGGGTTCCCTCAACAAACGGAGCCCAGGAGCCGTTGTCCAACGCTTGAAAGCTGTCACTCATGAGCGGGTGGCTTTCTCTGAAGATGGTGTAACATACCCAGAGGCCCATCTGTTGTTTTTCCTTTTTTCCCTAACTGTATTTTGAGCTAATGGAAGAGACCCTCCTTCCCTGCAGAGTGTCCTGCTTTATCCATGAATCACCCACCCAGAAACAATCGCCTCCGTTCAGATGGCAGAGGACAAAGAGTGTTGGCCTTTTGCAGATTGTAGTCCCTCTTCCACCCTGAAATCCTGTGCTACTCGCCTTGCAAAGGCGATGGCAGATGCAGCTTTGGTGTGGCCAAGCTTTCCCTGGCTGTGAATGCGGATAAAGGGGAGGAAAATTAGAGGTGAATTAACCAGTGGATGTTCAGCCCAGGGTATGACCCTAAAAAGGTGATGGGTGAAGGAGGGCATTCGGGGCAGCCGAGATCATAGGGTTGGAAGGGACCTTAAAGATCATCCAGGTCCACCCCTCTGCCATGAACAGGGACACCCCCCACTAGAGCAGGGTGCTCAGAGCCCCATCCAGCTTGGCCTTAAAAACTCCCAGGGATGGGGCTTCCCCCACCTCTGGGCAACCTGTGCCAGGGTCTCCCCACCCTCCTGGTGAAGAACTTCTTCCTAATGTCCCACCTCTAGTTTTAATCCATTCCAGATGTGAGCCTTGGGAGGCAGCTGGGGAAACCAGATCTCCAACCCCTAAATGACAATAGCTGCGAATGCACAAGGGTCCCACGTGCACCATCCACAGGAGAGTGTAGCACACCCACCAGAAAAACAGCCCTCCCCTGTGCTTGGGGCCATCACTCCAACTCTTCTTGAGCAGCCTTTGCCCTGGCAAAGCCAGATGCCACAGGAGCTGCTTTACTTCAGGTGGTGTCCCCCTTGCCAGCTTGTTTGCACCTTTAGCTTCCAATATCTGAATGCCATTAGTCTTTTTTTCACCTGTCCCCAAAAATCCATGCTCCTCTTGATAGATATATGAAGTCAGGATTATTTATGGCAAGCAAGACAGATCAGAGATTAATCCAGGAAAATCTTTAATTGCTCATAAATCAGGTTTTACAGGGCATTCATTTAGCCCTGATTGATATTCTTTTGTTAGGATCTGTATCCAGCACCCTCAGAGACAGACTCCAAACAGAAGGAATACTCCTACCCAAGTCTCTAGCTACACACAACGGGGGCTGGCCCTCTAATATGGCTAAATTCATTAATTTGCAGATTTTATTACCAGATGGAGGTGTTCTCACTGCCGGCTCTAACCCCTGAGTAACACCAGCCACAGAAAATCCCCCCGTGGTTCTTGCTTTGAGCCTCATTCTGCTGCCTGCGCTTTGCCTTGATGTCTCGATGCGAGCAGGGCTTCTGATGTGGCTTTGCACAAAAGCAAGTGAAGGAGCAAGGGGGTCCTTGTTAGTAAAGTGGGAGTCTGGGAGAAGCCTTGCTCAGGGGGTGGCAAAGCAAGTCACTGGAAGGGCTGAGGCAGGGGGTGCTACAGAGGGGTTAGATGCGCCCTGGCGGTTTCATTCGTGGCATGGACTGGGGATGGGATGTATCCAAGTGAAAGCCCTCAAGGTGAAGGTGGTAAGAAGCTCATCAGCTGCAGAAGACAGTGCCTGGAAGGAAGTCAGAGGGGACAAGGGATCCCACCCAGTGGCGTGAAGGCAAGGGACAGAGGTCTGGAGGTACCTTGGCCACCTCCAAGCATATTTGAGGGGGCAGCTCTTTCAGACAGGCTTTTTAAAGCCATCTCCAGCCCATGGCTGTGGTGTCAGCACAACATGCTGCTCCGTGCCCTCCCTTCTGGTGCCACTGGTGTTCCTCTGCCATCCGAGGCTGGCATCCAGCTCTTTTAGCATTCGCTGTACTTAACACTCAATGTCTGGCACCTTTTTCTGCAGGCTCAGGGCCAAGAACAGGCACAATCCCAGCCTAACACCCTGGGGAACATCAGCAAAGGTCGAGGGAAGAGACTGTGCTCAGCCCTTCCCCTGCCTGTGTGCCCCATGAGATCTTTCTTCTGCCACACCGAGTGTCACAGCGGGTAGCACGCCCAGCCAAGCTGGAGAGCAGAACTGCTGGGTGAGAAAGGTCCCTACAGCAAGGATGACTCCAGGGTGGCTTGCGTTGACCCTCCTCCCAGGGTGGTCTCAGTGGCCATCACCATCCCTCGGTCCCACTGACCTCTCCAGCTTCGTGCTAAGCCACTGGCTTGCTCCGCTTCGTCCTGCTAATCGCTTCACTCTCCAATTACAGCCCTGTCAGCACTGGAAAACCCAAACCCCATCTTAGATTGCTAATTAGGCTCCGAGCCATCTATCTGGCTGCTCAGAGCTGTCAGTCCCGCCTGCCACGCAGATCTGATCTTGTTTGAGGCAGTAAGATATCAAGGGGGGACAAGCCTGTCTCTGGGTAGTACGGTGCAGGGGTTGACGTGAATATATTAATTAATATCTGTGGATTGCTTTGGAGAGGGAAAAGCCTGCAGGGGGACATTAATTCCTAATTGTTATTAATTGGATTTTGCTGCTAGGTCAGAGACAGGTCACACAGGCTGATGCTGTGTGTGTGTGATTTTGCTGCTTACACCCAGCAGCGAGACCTTCAGCCTTCTCGTGTTGAAGAGCTGATGCTGTCTTAGCCCAATGTGCTGCATCTCCTGGCCATGGGGACCTGTGACCTTGTGCCCCTCAGTGGAAAAGGGGAGTGGTTTCAAAACCCACCCCCCATGGCTTTACATCAGGACACAGGGAGTGAGTCCAGACAGGAGCGATCTACCCCACACAGTGCAGCACAGGCGGAGTGACTGTAGGCAAGGGGTACTCTCTGCCTCAGTTTCCCTTCTGGGACAGCCTTGACATGGTAGGTGGTGGGACACCAACCAGATGGTGTTTGCAGTGTGTAGGATGCAATAAGCACTGGAGCCAGCATCGGGTTTTGGTGTCTGGGCCGTGCAGCAAGGACTGGTGGGGGGTGGCTGATCCCACTGCAGGAGACGTGGGGACAAAAGGAAGGCTCTCGCTGCTCCTTCAGGTCCAAGGTTAACCCAGCACCATCGGTGCCTACCTCAAATGGAGACATTAGCAGAGCCTGGAAGGGAGCTGGGTGCATGCTGAGGCAACATCAGCAGGGCTATTGGTGGCTCCTGATGGAGG
This sequence comes from Chloroceryle amazona, assembly GCA_027560015.1. Lineage (NCBI taxonomy): Eukaryota > Metazoa > Chordata > Aves > Coraciiformes > Cerylidae > Chloroceryle > Chloroceryle amazona. The sequence continues at coordinate 24,906 of JANHFX010012538.1, forward strand.
AGAAGCTGCTGCCACTGTGGGGCCTCCTGGGGCCCATGCAGTTCCCAGCAGAGCCATCGTCCCCTTGGGAGCAACTCCTTGGGCTGCCGGGGACCTCTGTGCGAAGCGGCTGCTCTCGAACAGCAGATTGCTTTTCTTTCCTGTGCAGCTGAACACTCAGCAGAAGCTCTCCGGGATTTTGGCAGCCTGAGCGAGGTTGCGAAGGTGTTCTTCACTGAAGAGCGTCATTTCGCCTTAGCCTGTGTCAAAGCAGGGCCAGGAGGGCAGAGGGACACGGCCCGTCGCTGGCCCGAGCGTGACCCACTGCCATTTGGGGACTGTTGAGGTGTGCTTGGCTCCAGTCTGGCCAGGCTGGGACCTGCTGGGTGCCATGTGGCATCTTACGGCAGCAGTGCTCTGGCAGGCGAAGCTCTTCAAGGACGGAGCTTTGACCTCTTCTCTCTGCAAAGCTTGGGGAGGGGGTAAAGTAACCTGCAAATGGCAAAACAGATGAGAACCCTCCCGTCAGAGTGCCAGATCAGGATGCTTTGGACCTGTGTAAATCCACCTGCAGCTGCCACCTGCCCCAGTTTATCCCCTCGAGCTGGGGCTAACGGGTATGGAAAAAACCTCTGCCTCTGTCAAAAATATTGGCCACGTTGCAGTGAGACAAGACTCAGAGCTTGGTAAAAACGTTCTTAGGGTTTGTTGTGTTTTGGGGAACCTTTTCTTTCATTCTTTCTTCCTTCTGTAGCTGTTTCAGCTCATTTACAAAGCCTGCAAAGAGCCAGGGACTGCACTCCATCCATCCAGACCCCCCTCTAGCTGTACCTTGGTCCATGTTGCTGCTCAGTGCCAAGACCTCTCCCTGTGTCTGGAAGGAGAACAGGCACTGCCAGTCTGGTGCAGGCTGGGATTAGGAGAAACACATCCAATTAACACTTGAGAGCCTGTTCAGGTAGGCAAACCATCCCAGCCCCTTCTGGGAGGAACCCTTTTATCCCAGCTATCCATGCAAACAGCCACCAGGTCCAAGGGCCACCAACTGTGGGCATCAACCAGAGAGGAGCCAACCCTGCTACACCTCACCTACCCCATGTTTGGAGTTTGGGTGGTCTCAGCTTGCAGCAAATTGACTCAGGAGGTGCCTGGCTCCTGCAGGACCAGCACCACAGGAGCCCCAGGCAGCACTCGGGGCAGGGTTTTGCTGCTGGATCCCCTGTGCCATCTGGAGCAGTCATAACAAGGAAGCTATTCTCAGATCCATTTCTACATCTGCCTGACATCTCTCTTGCTTTCAAATCCAGCTTCCCAAGGCAGTAAATAGTTGTTTGGAAAAGAGCAAGTAGGTACTGAGCTTGTCTCTGTGTCTGAATAAATCCTGCTAATGCTTTGGTAAGGCACAGAGGATTGCTGGGTGTTTCTACGGGTAGAAACACCATCCAGAGCAGCCAGTGTTTCTACAGGTAAAGGGCAAGAGAAGAATCATCTTCCCCCTACCCAGAGCACTTCTGATGGTAAATGGCACTCGGGAACGGAGATCAGGCACTTGGGACCAGCCTGGAAGGAGGAGGTGGTTGTTCATTGTATTGGCTCAGCACAGGATGGTGTCCAAGCCCTGCACCCTTGGGATCTGGGAGCTTGCTTGGAGATAGAGGAGTCTGCAGCCTTTCCTGCCTCCAGGCTGGGGCTTGAATGTCCCAAGGGATCTCTAAGTGCATGTATTTTGGGGTGTAGCTCGGCTACTCCATAAGTCAGTATGGAGCTTTCCTCCAAGCAGTTTGGACAGTCCTTGCAGGGCAAGAGAAGTGGAATTCAGCCTCATCCACCACTGGCATTTGTCCCCTGAGCCTGTGTCACCGTGTCACCCATCTCTGAGCTGAAGGAGAAAGCAGGCAGCTGCTCTGCCAGAAATCTATGTGGCTTGCAGACCAGCAGGTCCCTTCCTACCCCATCTGCCTCCCTGGTGATCCCTTTGTCTCACAGCACCATCCCTCCGCCGCCTTCCACTTGCAATTGCCTTCCTCGGTTTTGGTTTCCCCAAACTCCCACAAAGGCACAATCATTCAGTAGTAGCTTTTCCAAAATAGCTCCCCGGGCAGATGGAGTCGATGGTTTTCACTTGCAGCAGAGCTGCAGAGCCACCCAGGAGCTGCTCTGGAGAAGGGATGGGACCGATCCTGGTCAGTGCTTCCCAGGGCAATAGGAATGTCTGTGTTTCTAGACAAGTCTTTCTCCTGAAAAGAGGCTTTAACCAGCCCCAGCTGACTGTGGATCAGATCTCCTTCAGGACGTGTATTAACATCTTCCCACTGACAGTTTACAAGGCTGTGACTTTAATAAGGTATGGAAAATCTGAGCGTGGTGTCAGGCTTATCATGTTTCCCTGTCTGCTCTCAGGAGGCAAAGATGCTAAAACCAGAAGTGTTGATTAAATTTCTAAGTAGCCAAAGCTCTGTGACCTAGCAGGGGCTGTGCAGGGCTGTGGGATGGTTGACTGAGGGGGATATCTGGGAGCAGGAGAGGATCAGTGGGTGGGAAACAAAGCAAAGAACATCAGTCCCACAGCCCCAAGCTGGCTGAACCCAGCTCCTCTGGGTGGGGAAATCCATCCTGTAAATGGGTACTTGGTCCATGGTGCAGCTTTGAGGGGTGGCATCTGCCAAGACATGGACAAGCTGAGATCTGATCTACCTGCTGACGTATCCAAGGAGGGACTGGGGCCTGGGGAAGTGGCGTGTTGCACGTATAACCCTGCTCATGGTCTGCTCTCTCCCCATGCAGGCGTTTCTCCTCTGGGACAGCCCAGTTGCAGCCTCCATCCAAGAACAGTACTGCGAGAGCCTGCCACCTGTCACCAACCACTCAGGTGAGTGCCCCGTGTCCCCAGCCATCCCCAGGGGACCCCAGCAGCAGGGATGGCTGGAAGAGGGTCTCAAGGGGGGTCTCTGGGCTGATCTGCAGCTGCCCAGCTCCTTTTCTGGGGGAGGAGGGATGTGCTGAGGCTGCACTGCAGCCCCGTGCTGGCTGCTGCAGCAGCCTCCTTGCAGGGTGACAGTTGAGGCAGGTAGAAGACGCAGAGCTCAGAGAGCTAAAAATAGAGGAAATAAATGCTTGTTGGGTTGGCCTTGAGGGGGAGGTGGGCAAAGAGGCATCTACGTAGTCCCTGCTCCCATGCTGCCTGTTGTCTGTCATGTCCAGGGACACCAGGACCATTGTCCCTTATGTCCACCCCCCTCCGACATCCCCCTGTCCAGGGGTTACAACTGAAGGTTGTGACTTTCTGCGAAGACCACCTCGCCAGTGCCATGTGCTCTCAGGGCTCAGCCACTTTCTGTCCCCCAACACTCCCAGATGCCTCTGGGTACTTTAGGAGGCCAGCAGCCATGTGGAGCTTCTGTGGACGTGGACGTGGCCATGGCCAGGGCTGGCTCAGCTGAGCTGGGTGAGACCAGCAGAGTCATGGGCAGCTCACTCCTACTCAACACCTGTACATGGGTTTGCCATCCAACCAGGTCAGGCCCAAGATGTGTTTGTGCCAAAACTGGTTTTTAGCCTATATTCAAGGTGTGACTTGGATGTCACCTCTGTGGTGACAGGTCTGGTTCAGTGACAGGTTTTGTGGGGAGGAAAGGTGGCTGAGGGAGAGGAAAGGAGCTCACAGGGACAAGGAGAAAGGTCCTCCCTAGCTCAGGGATACTGCAGAGTTTGCTTTTCCATGACTGAATGAAGATCAGAGCAGGCACCAAGCAATTGCCTGGCCTGCCCTGGTCCCTGCTGCTCAGAGCAGCTCCCTCCATCAGGGTGACGGATGGGCACAGAGGCCCGGCGCTGACAGATGGCTGCCTGCCACCCAGCTCCCATTAACAGCAGCATTAAAAACTCCTTCTTAAAAAATTACAGCTTGGCACCAGCTCATTAGTGCCTGGCCAAGCCAAGGCCACCACAGCCCTACAAGGGGCATCCCCAGAGCTTCCCCAGCCCAAGAAACGGAGGCAGAAAGCTGAGGGAGAGCAAGGCTGCCACCAGAAATGGAAATGCCTGTGTGTCTCTGGCCTGGGCACGGTGCAGATGAGAAACCTGGTCATTGCTCATTGCTGTGCTCCATGAAGGTTTCATTACTCTGCTCAGCAAGGTGGTTGTCCTTGGCCATGTTAGGCTGTGATAAATGGCATTTGTTTTCTGCTTATTCACCTCCTTTGGTGCAACATGTATCCAGTTCTGTGGGCTCTGACCCACAGAAGCACCAGCCACGCACAGCAGAGCCTTCTTGTGATGCATGGACCAGCTGATGGCACAACCCAGAGCAGCAGGCAGGTCCCACAGCTTCCTTGTGCCCAGCTCATGAGCTTTGCCACCCACTGCTGGAACCTCCTGAGCCCAGGGGAGAGGGCAGAGAGAGAAGAAATTCTGCCATGGCTTTGCTGATGGTTATTCCCTGCAATCACTGACACCCTCTAGCAGTGGGTGCTGCTTTCTGCAAGGATTGGGCTTTGCTCAGTAGGGATTTAGTCACGTAAATCCAAGCAGGATTTAGTGCACCTCAGTGTCCACTGCCCTGGGACAGGGGAGTGTAACGTGTCAGGCTTCAGACTTGCACAGTCTCCATACCCTTGATGCATCCAGCCTGTCATCTCTGAGAAACTCATTACTTTGGGATGGGGTTGGCACATACAAGAGCTGCTTCCAGCTCAAGGATGTGGCTTAGAATGAGAGGAAGGGATGAAACTAATTGTCTTATGTCTGCTGGTAAGTGGAGCTCAGCGCCAGTCCTCATCCTTGGGGTCCATTTAAACCCTGCCTGAGTCAGGCAGCGATTCCTAGGGAGGAATATTTACAAAACTGGAGACTTTGTTTTAAGGCTATTTAACATGGAGAGTTGTTAGAATGACACTAATGAGAATTGCAATGAGGCCGTGAGACTTAATTTGTTAATGTCTACATAACCCTTGGGAAATGGCACATGCTGGGAACACGAGCCCAGCGGTCCCCAAGCGCGTGGCTGGGCAGGGTATCAGCTGGCTGCACGGAGAGGCCCTGCCTCATGCCTGTCTGCGGTGTCCATCCTCCAAGAAGCAGCCCAGTGTGGGCTCTCCTCCTCCCTCAGGTCATCATTCCCTTCATTATTTAATCTCACGCCTTTTGATGAGGCTGCATTGCCAGGCGGTGGTATCACTGGGGTGCCAGCCCTCCCCAAGGTGCATGCACTGAGCTGCAAAGGTCTCTGCTCACAGCAGTGTGGTAGAGACAGACCCGAGGTGATGATCACCAGGCTCACAGGGTGCAGGCGTTGCAAGCAAACCCTCATCCCAGGAAGCAGAGCAGCTGAGCACCACAGAGGTCCTTTGTGCTGCCCTCTTGTCAGCACTGATTCACTCATCTTCCGCTAAGCGTGCTGTCCCCAGTGCAGGGCAGAGTCCCTTGGCATTCAGGCTCCCTGCACAGGCACGATGGTCCAGGCTGATATTTTAGGTATGCCCCTGATTCTGGTTGCTACTTGAACACACAGGCATCCATGCACAGTTGGCCACCCCATCAGAAAGGCTCCTTTCCTCAGTAGCAGTGAATATTTTCTGCTCAGATCAGGCTGGACTTGAGGTCAGTGTAGCACATTAGGAGATTCATGTCAGCTGCCCCAAAAAACATCTGGAAAACAAGAAATTCCCAGATGAGGCTTGAAAAGGAGCACAGTGGGTCTCAGCATCCCTCATCCTGGGTGGATAGGCTCCAGTCCCAAGGGCCCCCTGCCTACAGATTGCCTTAGACCACAAATCTGTCTTCCTGATGATTTCAGCTCCCCTGGGGTCTGTGCACAGCTGCTTCTTGCCTTGCCCTGCCATGAAGCCCATCAGGGAGGGACAAGGTCATTTCACCCATCAGAGCAAAGCACCCCCCTGCAGCCTCAGGACCGCTTCCCGCTGTGGCACATCACAGGGGAAGGAAGGGGAAACCTGAGCAGATGGGAAAAAACCTCTTCTTAATTAATAGATGAGGTTTTTCCAAAGCAGCCCAGCAAAAAGCACTCGAGCAGAGAGAGCTCAGAGCGCTTGCAGGGTTGTTTTGCCCTTAGTAGCATTCAAAGCTGGATCAACTCGAGAAGTTGTCACCCATTTGCTAATAGCCCTGGCTGGTCCTGGCTGCCTGATTCACTCATTTAAGCTGTTAAACTGTTATCACAATAAATTCTTATCCTCAGCCCTGTGTGTGCGCTCAGGAGAGCCCACCTGATTCCCTCCCAGGAAAGAAATGTTTCCTGCCACTGCAAGTTCACCTAAAACAAAGGAAAATTACACCAAAGCTAGGCAGAATTGAATAAAAATGTCTTTTTTTGAACTGGAGGTTTTTCTCAAGGAGGGGAAGGGGGCGTAGCTTTGCACTGAAATAAAGCAAATCACATTGGTCCAGATGTAGCAAGAGCCTGTGGCTGAGAAGTGCAGGAGAGTGGTGAGTGATGAGAACGTTTCCTTCACGGGCACTTTATCAGACAGGTTTGGGAACGTGTTTGACAGCCGGTGATGGTTTGAGCAAGAGATTTTCCACCTGCTCCAGCTCAGCTCCCCAGACTGCTGCTGCTGCCCCAGCAGCCCCTTCTCCTGCTGCTACCGTTTCATTCACTCATTGACTCCCCTGGGGAGAGACTGGAATTTAAATCCATAAAGGTCAAATTAACAACGTTAGCGGCTCTTTACCCTTCAGCCTCCTTGGCATCTCTCCCACCAAGGCAGAAATAATAATAAAGGAGCTGAGCAGGGGCTAAAGTGGCAGCAATGAATCCTGGCAGGGACTTAGCACCAAGGGAGAACAGTGATACCAGGACAGGTCTGGGAACCAAAAACTGTGAACACCTATGGGGAAAATCACAGTGGTTTAATTGTCTCCTAGTATCAATAAAGCCTTTCTGCTCCATCATTTAGGAGGCAGGGATGGCAATAGAAACTTGCTTATATTCATAAATTTTATTGCAGTGGGGGAGGGAAGAAGGTGATGAGGTTTTCTGGTAGGAAATAGTCTCCTGACACATCTCAGCATGAGCAGCAGCTACAACAGTTAAACTGTACTTTGGATTTGAAGCAGTAAAATCATTGCCAGCTACTCTGGTTGTAGCCAAACTAGAAGCCTTTGCTAGGAAAACTCTGCCAGCGAGGGATTATGCTGCTTTGCTCACCCACCAGCAAAGCCCAACCAACACCAGGGAATACACCACTCGCTGCTACCCTTGGTAACAACTCCAACCACTCTACAGGTCATATCAGAACAAGATACACCCCAAACCCAACCAATTACGTTATACATTCAATAACATAAATGCTCCAGAGAAGCTGTACATGGATCTGTCTTAAGTGATGCCGTCGAGCAGATGCATCAAATACCAATGGCAGAAGCTGGATTTGATGCCTCCTCTTTATCCTTCCCCACAATAGCAGTGGAGACCCAAGGGGACAGGCAATGATGGTGAATAGCAACAAGCTGAAGAAAACTCGTTGCAAGACACTTTGCTATCATAATGCTTAATTAGCCTGTGTAATTTCGATTGAGGATCATGGAATTTGAATGCTTGGGAGGATTGCTGGGGATGTGTTAAGGGCTGGACTCTTACAAAGCTAAATAGAAACACCCAGTGCATGGAAAGCAGTGCTGGAGGTAGGCTGTGAGGGAGGATCTAGGTGTTTTGAGACAAGCACAATTGCTCCCAGCCATACTGAGTACTCTGAGGGAAGGCAAGCAGCTCCACCACCCCAATTTCAACCCTGTATTAACACGAATTGTCCCCCAGTGCCATTTCCCTCAATGCCTCAAAGTGTTGCTCAAGCATTCAGCACCTGAATGGCTCCGCAGCTGGGACTGAGCCGCCCCATCCTTGGCACATCAGCGCCTTGAACTAAGAACAACCCCCAAAAGGCCCTTGCTTTGGGGCAATCAGGTATGAAATGGCTCCTTGTGCTCCACCAGTGTGGGGGAGCTGCCTGGGAGGGACAAAAGCCCCTGTGCTGGCTGCAGTGAGTATATTTTGATTAGATACAGAGATGATTTGGTGATTACCAAATGCTGCAGGAACACCCCCAGGGAGCCAGAGGCTTCAGCCTGTTCAAGAGTCAGCAGCAGCAACACAATCACCGAGGACACCGGGGATGGGCAGAGATAATTGTGGTTGAATAAGAGCTCAGGACAGGTAGATATATGAGCTAACACCTTTCAGTGGTTACTCAGCCTCCTGAGACACCTCAGATAAATTATTCCATCACTCCCAACTACCGGAATGAGTCTGTGATTCAGATTTCCATTGTCTCTCCTGGCCTCTTTGCATTGCACAAGGGGAGAGAGGCTTCACCCTTTGAGCAGACGGAGGGTTGCTGGGGGCACAGCAGCGAGCTGGGGTGCTGCACTGGTGCAAAGCTTTGCCTGCTGCAAGATAACGTGTTTACTGCTATGGTTACATCAGCACAACCTTTGCTTTGCTCCTCGTCATACCAGCTTAGCAATGGTTGGATGGCACAATAACTCCTCTGACCTCCTGGCATCAGCTCAAGAGCACCGTGGCTACACATCTTGTGGTGCTGGCTCAGGATAAACACGCTCCATCCTCCTCAAGTTTGCTCAAAATCTTTTGGCAGATTAGCTGGGAGTGGAGAGCTTTACACTGCCAGGCTTCACACGCTGCTTGGAGCCATCTCAGGTGCCTCTGCAAGTGGTGGAAGCAGGCTGAAGAAGGATGGTTTATATAAACAGGAGGGACATTGTTGCAGTTATCCTGGGACAGTCATTGTGATAGAGTTGTCTCAGTGTAGGTCCCTGGACAGGCATTTTTTTTCCTTCAGGAGAAGGGAGTTGCTTTACCTTGCTTTCCAAAGGAAACAGAGTGAGAAGGGATTTGAGTGACTTCCTCCATGCCACATTCCCCATCTCAAAGCAGGACCAGCTCCTTCCAACCCCAAATGCTGCATTTCTGAGTGCGAGAGATTCAGAGCTGGGGGATTAGGTGCAGGTAGGAAATTCATTGACCTTTTTTTGCTGTGAAGCTGCAAAGACCAAAACTATCTGTGCAGACAGTGCTGCTGAGAATGCTGGAGGACACATCTGCAGAACCTGGGTGAATAATCCCCCTGCAAATACAGACGGGCTGCAAAGCAGATATGAAAGCATTTAGCACTGATACATATAATTTCCATGCTAAACACTGTTCTAAATGCTGGGAGCCACTTGCCACTGGGGAGCAGCTGGAGCAGGCGGTCACGCTGAGAAGCCCTCACAGCACTCTTAGCCTTCACAGTTTTAGTTAACCCTTCCCCAGCAGATTTTTCCTCTTCCCTGTATGCTGGAGAGAGTAGAAAGAGCAGCATCTGCTTTCTGCAGCTTTTCTTCATCAAGCATTTCTCAGTCTGAGCCCAGAAAAAAAAATTACAGCCACCCACTGGGTTAAAAACTGGTGGGACAGACCTCAAAATGTTGCCTACAGCGGTGCTGGGATGAAGCCAGCTGAGTGCAGGGTGAAGTCCCAACAGCCTCCTGCAGCCTGGCTGGGCCTGACCTCTGTTCACCCAACTGCAACCCCCAAGCCTGAATGTCACCCCACACCACAACCCTGAGCCATGGGATGAGGAGGGAGCTGAGCTCCTGGTGATGCTGCTCCACCTTCGCCCTGCATCTCTGCCATGGTGGGACTGCAAGACCCATCCACTCGGTTTGTGATCTGGTGGGTGTCCATAGATCTTTACCGGGAAGGCCAAGCAGCATTGAGTCAAGTGCATTGGAGAAATGTGGAGATATCAAATCCAGATTTGAGCAGACCTTCAGCAGAACGATGCCACCTTTGTCTGACCACATCATCTCCATGAATCTATTTTGCTTTTGGTTATTAATGGCATTGCTGTGGTTTGGTTTCACTGATGGTGAGTACTGGTGCTGCCGCTCTCTGGATCTGCTGACTTTTAATTCCTGAGTCTTCCCACGTGTCCTCCCTGCTCAGTCTGTGTCTGTGCCCCAGCACAGCTCCTGAGATGCAGGAGGGAAACTGAGGCATGAGGGGATGGAGAAAATGGAGTTTGTGCTCAGCCCCACCAGTCACAGTGAGGGCTTCTGACGACTGCATGAGCAGCTCTGGGTATTAATGCTGTGCAAGCTCCATTTTTCAGTGCTGGGTTATTCCAAGAGAAGCTTTTCCTACTCCAGTTACTCAAGCAGCTGCTCACCAGGGTGGATTCCCAGGTGGCTAACAGGGAGTGCACTTGCAGTTTAACTTTGTCCTTAGTTGGAGCAGTTACTGGTTGTCTTTTCTCCACCTGGATGAACAGTATCATCAAATTTTAAATGGGGACTTAAATTTCTGTGAGCCTCTATTTTTCTGTCAGATTTAGGTCAAAACAACTAAGGAGCTCAGCAAATACTAATGAATGCAGATAAGCACAGACACGTACACCACACGTGATTAAATGCACCTCGTCTCCTAAGAAATGCAGACTTAAAACAGTTAACTTAAAGTGAAGGTTGCCACAGCAACCATACACACTAGCCCAGCTAAAAGCAAAGGTCATTGTTAAAATTAATTTCTCACCACAAGCTATGGAAGGCAGAAGGTAAAGCTCACCACACTCTGATGCTTCCACAGCTCACAAGTTTTCCTTTGCAAAGGAAAAATTGCCCTGAAAAATTGCTCTGAAAACATCCCAAGAATCCAAGAAGCCAATTTTTCAGATAAACAATGAAAACCACTAACAGAGTATTTTGTTGGGGTTTTTTTTTTTGGTTCGGTCACTCTTTAGTCAGCTCTATCCACAGGAAGTTTTGGGCAAGGCATTCAAATAACCATTGAGTCTGGGTGGTGAGGAAACGCTGTGTTCTCACACCTAGAATGCTGTGAATTGGGGTGTTTTGCCTTAGGAAATGGCAACGTCTATCTCTGTGCCAGCAGCACAAACATCTCTGGTACCCAGGAGCAGTTTGCACAGAACTCTGTTCTTCCAGGGTCTGCTGCCCATCCATCTGCTGCCTGTCAAGGATTCTATTATACGGGTATTACAGCCGTTGTGCTTCCTACTTCACTTTGAGATGGAGCTGGGATGTATTTAGCTACAGTACATGTTGTTCTAAATATACACAAATTACACATAAAAAAGCCTGCAATCTGGCCTACCTAATGCCTACGTTAGCACACTTGTGTAGCTGGGAAAAGCACACATGTCCTGCTTGAAATCTGAAATAGCAACAGCAGACTTGGAGTTTTCTTCCCGGGAAAGGCTGGAAGAGACCAACGGGGATGGCTGGGAAGGAGATCTTGCAGCCAGGAGGTGGGAGAGGGTTGGAGGGGCTCTGAGGAGAGTCCGTCTCACCAGCATCAGGCTGGAGTCACCACTGGGAAAGTGAAAATCTGGCTTATTGCTGGCTGTTGTGGGGCTGGATGGTAAAGTCATGGTTGAAGAAAAGAGTGGGGCTGAAAGACAAGAGCCAGGGAACCCCAAGCTGACTTGGGAAGGCAGGTCAGAAAACCAGGCTTGTGCCACAGCTGGGCTTAACCCAGCTGTTCAGACAGGACCAGGGCATAGTCATGGCCAGGATGGATCAACCGGACACTGGGGAGTCTTCACACAGACCTCATCTGCCACCAGGCTCTTCTCAGGACTCAGCTTGCAGCAAACCATCAGCTCAGACAGGATGGCAGCCCCAGTTCTCCGGACAAACCCTGACCCTTCAAAAGCCTGGAGGTGGCCCACGGTGGCCTTCCACTGACCCTCCACCTTTCCTCCCCACAGGTCCCCAGTGCAACGCCTCAGTAGACCTGATCGGCACGTGTTGGCCCCGGAGCGCGGTGGGCCAGCTGGTAGCTCGCCCCTGCCCGGAATATTTCTACGGCGTGCGGTACAACACCACGAGTAAGAGGGGCAGCACTAGTGGGGACATGGTGGGCAAGGGAAGGGGGGGTTGAGAGAGCCACGTGCATCAGGGACTGTGGGGGCACAAATGAGAACGTCAGTGGGTACGGAGCTCGTTGGGAGGCTCTGTGGGATCCATCAATGAAAAAATCCTCAAATTTCAGGGAGGGTGGTTTCACAGCAGCAGCTTTATAAGCAGGTCCTCCTGGACATGCCCCTGTAAAGGCGCAGAGGGCTGATGTCCCACGCTGGGGGCAGGGGAAGAGGAGTGAGCCAGCTCTGCTGCTGGAGATGGCACAGAGGTCTGCAACCCCAACTGAGCAAGGACTGGGAGACCTTGTGGCTCATCCCCTCCTGGCACTGGTGACTGCGTTGTCACTGCTGATGACATGCTGGGAGCAGGGGACAAAGCAAAAGCACTCAAAAAATGCCCAAAGCCATTTCTAGCACATGGCTGAGCTTCTGACCACGTCAAGCGCTGCTTTTGATGAAAGAAACATCTGGTTTCCTACAGAAAACATCCATTTTTCCAGCCCACACCTTTGTGCTGCAGTGGAAGATCCCATGCATACAGCTCGAGCTTTGCGGTGCCTCTCATGCCGTTGTGGGAGGCTCTTGAATTACTCCAGACTTGTGCCTGCCTAAGGAGCCATCCCCATCCCAGCCCCAACCCCTCACCCTGATGAGCCTCATGGTCTCTCCTGTTAATAGGAGCATCCCAGTGTGGCCCCAGTGCTGGGATCACCCGGGTGCTGAAGTTAATGGGTGACAATCCTGGGGCTGTGTCGCCGTTCCTTCCCAATTAGCCTTGATGCTCACCAGCCTTGCTGGGAGGTGAAGAAAGCTCCTAAGGCAGGGAGAGAAGTGAAAACTTCACTCTGGTTTGATGCCAGTGCCCCCTGCATCAGTGACATCATCAGGGCACATCTTTGTGCCCATCCCCACACACCATTAACCCTTTGACAGCCTCCTTCTCTTTCAGATAATGGCTACAGGGAATGCCTGGCGAACGGGAGCTGGGCAGCGCGGGTCAACTATTCCCAGTGCCAGGAGATCCTCAGCGAAGAGGTAGGACCTTGGTAGTGCCTCAGCCAGGCTTTTGGCAGGAGGGGGAGGGGCAGACAGTAGAGTTTTGAAGGCCAACAACATCCAGGTCAGGAATGGCCCAGGGGAGCTGTGGGCTGGGCATGCAGCAGCTGCCCAGATATAAGGTCGCATGCAGCAGATATGAGCCCCTTTCTGATTTGCATTTTTATTCCCCAACAAAAATAAAGCCACTTCTGTTTCTTTCCCTGGTGAAAATCCTAGAGGATTTGCAGCATGAGGTCTGCTGGGTGCAGGTCAGCATGCCCTCCAGCCATGTCACCCTCCTCCAGCTCCCTCCTGACAGGAGCGCTCCCTGCAAACCCCCTCCCTCCCTGCTGGCAGTGAAATACAGGAGACGTTTAGGAAGCTGAAAGGGATAAAAAAAAATATGGGAATCATGAATTACAAGCCCCTGAGTAGGTCAAGCCACTCCTCAGAGCAAAGAAGAGATACAAACTGTTCATTTGCAGCTGATACCACCTCTGATATTTAAGATGCTGATATCTCTTGTCAGGAATGGTTTTCTCACGCAGTTAATTGCTAATTCACAGGTTGGATGAGTGCCTAACAGCAGGAGGATCAATTAATTTAATTAGCACTCACACCTGCCCGAGAACCCCTGCTCCCTCTACCCCAGTTCATGCCAGCCTCTCAGCTGCCCCCGGGGCAAAGGGGAATGAACTGAGATGTCAGATGTCACATTGCCAGCGAGCTTGGCTGAGTTCCAGCAGGATTTCCCCAGAGGATGGGTTGGGGATGTCCCAGCACTGAGTAGGGGTGATGTAGGGGCAGCAGCTGTGAGCTGGGTAGGGGGTACTCCTGGTAGGAGCAGGATGTGAAAAGCCCAAGCCCTTTGCAGGGCCAGGTTGGTGCCTCTCCTGTCCGTGTTAGCCCCATTCAACCAGCCATGTTCCCTTCCAGCCCCACCTCCACTGTTCTGCACCAAGTGGGCTCTAGCTGCTTTCTAAACAAGGGCCCAAAATTTGTGGTGCAGCTCCTGGAGATGAAAACCACTCCTCCAGGTGGGTTTGTGGTGATACCTGGGGCTGCTCCTGACCCTCTCCCCATCTCCCCCCACCAGAAGAAGAGCAAGCTGCACTATCACATCGCCGTCATCATCAACTACCTGGGGCACTGTGTCTCACTGGGGGCCCTCCTTATGGCCTTTGTCCTCTTCATGCGCCTGCGGTGAGTGACCCAGCCTGCTGCCCTGTTCCTGCTGGGGGCACAAGTCCAGAGAGGTCACCTCACAGCCCTCAGGCTGGGGACAGACCCAGCCCCTGTGTTTTGCTATATCCTCTCCCAGTACCATTGCTTTCCAGGCTGAAAGAATCGTGTCTATATTAGGGTTATCTTCCTCCTCTTGCTTTTTTAAAGCACTCAGTTATGGAGGCAGAGGGTCCTCCTTGGTGCTCTCCACCTCCTGGCCTTGGTCCTGCCCACCTCAGCCGGGGCACAGCCCCAGCAGCTCACCCTGGGGATCCCAACAAAGACATCCAGCTCCACAAACAGCCCTGTCCCCCAGCCCACATGTGGCTGGTCCCCAGACACCCACTATGTGCTCTGATGGTCCCTTGTCCCCCCACCTCTCCAGGAGCATCCGGTGCCTGAGGAACATCATCCACTGGAACCTGATCACAGCCTTCATCTTACGCAATGCCACGTGGTTCGTGGTGCAGCTCACGATGAACCCAGAGGTGCACGAGAGCAACGTGGTAGGTGTAGCTCTACAGGGCTCAGCCCCAAGCAGCTGAGGTGTGTGGGGAGCTTGAAGCTCCTAAAGATGAAGCCACGAAAGCAGCTTGAGGGGCTAAATTGGGTTCCTTGGTGGTTGGAGGACAACCCAGGCTTATGAGGAATATGGGTTCAGTTGCTGCTGGGGGCTGTCTTGCTCTGTGCAACAGTTTCATTGCTGTAAGGCAGAGCTCTGTTCTTCACCCTCCATATCCCCTCCTAATTGCCTTGGCAGGTCTGGTGCCGCTTGGTCACCGCCGCCTACAATTACTTCCATGTCACCAACTTCTTCTGGATGTTTGGCGAGGGCTGCTACCTGCACACGGCCATCGTGCTCACCTACTCCACGGACAAGCTCCGCAAGTGGATGTTCATCTGCATTGGCTGGTGTAAGTGCCAGGATTTCCCCTTCACCCACTGGGTACCAAAGGGTTCAGTGATGGGTGATGCTCACCTCCATCCTCTGCTCCAGCTCTTCTTGCACCTGAATAGCTTCAAAAAGGTCTGCCAGGAGCAGAGGATGGGATTGGCATGGCCATATCTTCTCACTCGGTGGTTTGGTTGGCTGGGTTTTTTTTAAATCCCTGTTACAACAACGACTCTGTGACAATGCTGCACCCCTGAGACTCACCTCTGTGTTCATCTGCAGGTATCCCCTTTCCCATCATCGTCGCCTGGGCCATCGGGAAGCTCTACTACGACAACGAGAAGTGAGCCTGGTTGCTTTCCTCTCCCAGTCTCCTTTCTGCCCCAATTCCCCACAGATCAGCTGTGCCAGGGGCTGTGGCAGACACAGATCCTGACTGGAAGGACTGATATAAGGCAGGGTACATGGAAAGGCTGGGAGGGAAAAAAAAAAAGAGAGTATTCTTCCATTCTTTCTTTAATCCCACCTTTAGTGTCTGCGGCAGGAGACTGCAGCCACTGGCTGCTTCAAAGGACAAATGAGACTTTTTTTAAGGGGGGGGTGGAAGGGAAAAATGAGATTAAGCCAAAGCTCCTGCAGCGTGTTTGCTAAATGGAGCTGGGATTTAATCTACCAGCAGATATATGAACCAGCACCTGAGCCAGTTTCACAGAGACTTGCTAATGGAGGACTTAACAGGCACCCGAGACTTCATCAGGGGAGGCTGGGAAGTTAAAAGGAGCCTGTTTAGCTGAATGGCAGCTGGTTTTCCGTGTTAGTTTTACCCCCCTGACTCCAGCAGCCCTGTGCTACCCACGCAGGCACAGCACCGCTCAAATCAAACCCAGCCAGGTGCTCCCAGGACAGGGATCCACCTGCCTGAGCTCCCACAGGGTTTGCTGGGGAGGGAGCCAACCCAGACCTGGGTCTGTGTAAGGTTATCCCTGCTTGTCCTACAACAACCAGTTCCCCCAGCCCTACTCCCACCCTGCCCTGCACCTCCCTAGGCAGGGTTCCCAGGGAAGCTCTTCCACAGCAGTTTAGTTGTAGTGTTTTCACCCTATGGACAGTGACCTACAGAGATTGTGCAAGGACAGGAGGCAATCCAGGTCACTCGTGCTTGTCCCCAATGCTGCTTGTCCTTGCCTTGCAGGTGCTGGTTTGGGAAGCGAGCAGGAGTTTATACGGACTACATTTACCAAGGTCCCATGATCCTGGTGCTTCTGGTAAGAGCAAAGCACCCTGGCTTGCTAAATACACGTGGGATGAGGCTGCTCCTGAACAGGGTCTCGCCCCCTCCTTCAGCATCACCCCGCAGCAGCTGGCTGTTCTACCCACAGCCCTGCAAGCCCAGCTCCCTGCACCCAAACAGCACCTTCAGCAAATTCAGGCACCTAACCCCCAGTAAGAAATAGTGCTGGCCTGGGATGGGCTAGAAAGGGAGCATGGAAACTTCATTCTGGTAGGGGTGCTCCCGTCAGCAGACTCGTACATGCATGGGTAAGTCCCTTCATCTGTGCCCTGGAATGGTTTGGGTGCAGGTGGGTGCTTTGCCAAGCATTCACAGAAGCCTGAGGACCTCAACTCCATTCCCTGATTCACGTCACTTTGCTCCTGGTCCTTGGCTGAGCAGCGACGCTTGAACCAGGGACCATATAGAGCAGAATTTGCTGGGGCTTTGCTCTTTTGGGAAGGGACAAAGCAAAGCAGTGGTGGCGAGTCCTAAGCAGCAGTGCTGGGAGTCCAACCTGTGTTTGTAGGAGAAAAGCCATGCCAAAGGTCCTGCAGCTTTTCCTCCCTTCTTGCCCAATGCTGAGAAAACCCAAGGGAATACTAATCGCCTGGACTGATCTGCCTTGCTGAATAATTGAGCCTGCTTCTCATTTCCCAGCCCATCAGGTAGCCAGGCCACTTCTAACTTGTGTCAATTGTGCTCGGCTCCCAGTGCCACCTTCCCGTGCCCTCATTAGCAGTTCAGCAGCTGGGAGAGTGGCCAAGTGGCTCCATGCTGTGATGGCAGCCACTCTCCCAAAGTCCCTTCAGCCACATTATATTCCTCCTCCCCTTCCCACTTCTTCACTTCAGCCCTTTCTCTAACGCTCACCCTTCCTTGCAAGTCTCCTGGTGTGCTCAGCTCCCTTGAACAAACTCCTAAATCTTATGGCTAAAGAGCTTTAAAGCAAATAAATGCAGATGTCCCGTTGAAGTGCACAGAAGGCAACAAGTCAGGTTCAGGAGGAAATATCTCCATTTCCCCTGGCATGGCCCATCGCCTCTGCTGAGGAAATGGGAGGAAATGTTGGGGAGCAGACACTAACCAGGTGCCCTCTTCCTTCCAGATCAACTTCATCTTTCTGTTCAACATCGTCCGAATCCTCATGACGAAGCTCCGAGCCTCAACCACGTCAGAGACGATCCAGTACAGGTAAGAGCATGAGCAACCCTGCTGAAAGCTGACCTAGAATCATAGAATCATAGAATGTATTGGGTTGGAAATGACCTCTAAAGGGCATCTGGTCCCACCCCCTGCAATAAGCAGGGACATCTCCAGCTAGGTCAGGCTGCTCAGAGCCTCATCAAGCCTGGCCTTGAATGTCTGCAGACCTAGAAACTGCATTAGCATGGCTGGGGGGATAGGAACAGCCCCATCAGCCAAGTACCAAGGGGATGAAGAGACATCTAAGAACACCTCAAATGCTTTTTGGAGACACGTGGCCATCACATCTGGGGGTGTTGAAAAATCCTGGCCAGTGAGAGCTTTGTGATGGAGAATATGGACAGAGGGATCTGTCACTGAAGGGAGCTGTTGGGAGCTGAGTCTCTTTGCAAAAGCCTTTTTGGTGGGACCCGATCGGCTCACCTGCCTTGGAGCTGCAAATCCTGGCAGAGAGGTGAGAATTAAATAGCTGCTTGACAGCGAAGCTAAGGCCAAAGAAGGAGTAATGAATCGATGCCTCCCCAAACACCTCCTGGTGAAGCCACAGGGAGAAGGCAGCACGAGGCAGGAAAATGGAACCCTTCCCTGCTGTGGAACATTTTGCAGGCAACTTGGGAGGTGCACGGTCAGAGCAGCTCTCACTGAAGTACTTGGAACAGAAGAAGACACCTTGGTCTTCCTCAGTGCTTCTCTCTGGGTTGTTTTCTGGGCAGGAATTGGGGAATGTGTGCTGGGTCAAGAGAAGCAGGTTTGGGGTGGGCATTTTTAATCTGCAAACAGAAAAATTCAGATGCTATCATTGGGAAATGCCATCTTTCCTCATCACAGAGTATTGAGCTGGGATGAACAATTCAGCTTGGGGTGAGCAAAGATGAAGGTCATTGAAATAGGCTGGCTGGCCTCAGGCAGCAATTTTGAGAGGTTTTGGTTTATCTGGTATTTTCCTGATTTTGGCAGGGAAGGTTTTTCACCTTTGTGCAGAAGAACAGTTTATTTTCCCGGAAACATTTTGTCGGACAGGAAAACCTGGAAGAGTCTGGTTGGTTATAAACTGTGCAGTCCTGCTTAAACCCTGCTTAAGGGGACAGCCCTGGAGGGGTCCTGCTCACCTTAGATGATGGCTGTTGGTAAAAAGCTGCTCCCCTGGAGAAGCTGCACGGGTGCATGTGCTGTCCCATAGGTTGCCAGCCTGAGGATGCTCATGACCTCAGTTATTTCCAGCTCCTCCGTGCCATCTGCCGGTTTATGGCTGTGGCTGTGGCTCTCCTCCAGGTCAGCGATGCCACACAGGTCCCAGGCCCTGTCCCTTTCCAGCCCAGACCCGCCAGGGATGACTGTTTTCAGCTAAAGTTGGAATCTGGCCATTAACAGGATTTTTAAGCAAGAAGTGTTGACTTGGCGTTGTTCTCATCCCCTAATCCAACCGAAGGAGATGCCAAGCCCCGGTTCTTCCTCTTCTCTCAGCACTATTGCTTTGCACAAACCACTCTTGTAATCTCATCAAGAAAAGATATCAAATTAATTAGCTGAGATAAGTTTTTCATAAAGCCATGTTGAATTATTTTACCCTCCTTAATTCCTTTTTAATTGAGCCTAAGATCAGCCAAGGAATCATTTCATGACAGCTCAAGGTCAGGCCTCTGCTATCTGCTGCCCTTTTGGGGATGGAGAAACCACAGAAGGTGCCCAGTGCTCAAACCAACCCAGTCACTTTGGAAATCTCATTTGGAGATCTCATTGGAAAATGGCTCACTTCTGTTCCATCCTCTCCCTCGTATTGGTTTGTTCAGACCCAGCCAGACCAGTCCCAGCCATGCTGGTGCCGGGAGTGGGATGGTGAGAGTCCTTCTGCCCAGGGCTGTACTGCAGCAGCTCAGGTCCATGTTTTCTCCCCAGGAAAGCAGTCAAGGCCACACTGGTGCTGCTGCCCTTGCTGGGAATCACCTACATGCTGTTCTTTGTCAACCCAGGGGAGGATGAGATCTCAAGGATTGTCTTCATCTACTTCAACTCCTTTCTGGAGTCCTTCCAGGTATGGTCCTCAGCACTAGCTTCCATCCCAGTCCCCCCATCAAGGGATGTGGAGGAGCCCCTCCTGGCAGGTGCCTCACTCCACTTCTGCTCCCTCCCAAAACCAGACATCCCCAAACCCCAGGCTTGTTCTAGAGCTCCCGAGCCTGGGGGTGTCTGCTGGTTGCAGCTCCATGGTGACTCTGCTGCTTGTCTCCTTCCAGGGCTTCTTCGTCTCTGTCTTCTACTGCTTCCTGAACAGTGAGGTGAGCACCAGGGGCTGGAGGTGTTCGTGGGGAGGGGTCTACATCCTTCCTTGCAAGCAGATGCAAGCTCAGCCAAAGGCTCTACCCCTGCAGAAGGCTTGGAGGGTGCTGGCGCCCAGTTCCTCAGTGGAAAGCATTTGCTGATCAGAGGTGGTGCTTTACCTGCAGCTCCAGGCACATCTGCAGCCACAGCCCGTGCCCAGCTGGGAATGGCTGCTGTCAATGTCCTTTGGAGGAGGAAAATCCACCCCCTGAGAACAGATGCACTAGGGGTGCACCCGTGTGATTTAGTGCAACAGAAGAGCCAAGGGTCCCCCAGTCCCTGGGAAATCCTTCCCCAGGGTGGTCCCCACACACATGTGGGCACCCTGCAAACGGAGGAGGGCACCTCCTGGGTTCTGACCCAAAACACAGGCAGCAGGAGGTGAGGGTAGAGGCCAATCATCTGGGCATCTCTTTCCTCTCCCTCCTCTCAAATGCTCTTGCACCTTTGCTGGCTCAGAAGACTTTGCCCCAGACAAGATTTTTTTGTTACCAAATCATGCATAAGTGACACAGGGGGAAAAGGGACTGGACCAGGGCTGGCTGGTGACCCAGGAGCATATCACACCCTGCAATCCTTGATCTCTCGATCCCAGCTGGGCTGGCTGGGGATTTCAGTGGTCACCCAACCACGCCGTCTCAGCCGCCTGCACTCGGCACCCATCTCCCCAGGCCATCCCACAACACAGTCGATGAAAAAGCATTTCTTCACTACTGACCTGCCACACAAAGCAGTTGGGCTGTTGTAGGGTGGAATTAATGTTAAAGAAATGCCACTAGCATGAACCAGACAAGCCATAAAACCTCCCTGACCGTCACTCATACCTCTCCCAGCCCCTTGCAGCACCTGTGATGCTGCTTCTCCTGCAGAGCCCCCACTTAGATTTGTTTCTGCATCTTGTTTCCATTGTGCACTCAGGCATTGTCAGCTGGGTTCATCTCTCTTCACAGCTACAAGGGCTGTGTTTCACCAGCATGCCATCAAACAAGGCTGAGTGCACTGGGAGGTGACAGGGACTCCTGGGACTCTCCTGTTGCCAGAGAGCTGAGCAGGGGTTTGGCAGTATTTTTGGTTAAAAGGATGAGGTTGGTTGGTGCACCTGAATGACTTCGGATAGCTGTATGGTGACTGAATGTCCCTTGCTCTGTCTCCCACCCCCAGGTCCGATCAGCTGTACGGAAGCGGTGGCACCGCTGGCAGGACAAGCACTCCAGCCGCGCCCGCGTGGCTCGGGCCATGTCCATCCCCACCTCCCCGACCCGCGTCAGCTTCCACAGCATCAAGCAGTCCACGGCCGTCTGAGCCGGGAGCGAGCTGCTGTACGGGATGGGGGAGCTGGTGCCCCTGCAGCGTGGGGACCCCCGACATGGGACGGCACAGGAGCCAGGTCCTGCCTGCACCCCTCAGTCTTGCAGAGGGCACATAAACTGGCCGCAGCTCTGGGAAACGCTACAGAAGCTCCCGTCCCACTGGCAGGGTCAGACCTGTAGGAGAGGACAGCTGAGAAGCTGCTTGGTCATCTCCCTAGCAGCAGCGTGACCTGCTGGGGTGGCAGAAGGAGCAGGAGGAACCCGGAGAGGTTGCGGCAGCCTCCCTGCGTGCCTCCATCCTGGGCACGATGCCCCGTGTCCTGTCGCTGCCTCTCTTGAGTTTGTCACTGCTTTGAGGTGACAGGACACCAGGACATTGCTGGGACTGTTTATGGGGCTAATCCCTTGGGAAGCTGGGTCAGCTTTCCAGTGAGTGCATGCTGGGATGCTGCTGGGGCGTGGGGAAAAAGCTTGAGGGGGAGGGGGGAAAGCCCTCTGGGTTGACTGGGGATGGATGCAGAGCCCTGGACTGATGGCAGATATTGCTTTATGTGACTGTGTTTTTGTACCACTGGGGTTATTTGAACCCTTCCCTTGCCCTTTGCTAGGTCTCCAGCACATCCTGTAATTGCTGCTTGGTCTGACCAGGTCATTTCTCATCTCAACACCAAGAATCTAAGGAGAGCAATGGGGTGGGAGAGGGGAGAGAAGCATGCTGGGGAAGGGGATGGGTCCCAGGGGCTTTGAACAGACAAAGGAGACTTGGTCCAAAAGGTGGCATCAGATTTAGTTAATCTTGTGGTCCAGCCCAGGTGGGTCTACATGTCTTTGCAAAGATGCTGGAGCTCAGCCTGACTCTGTGTCCCTGCTCGGGGAGTGGAAAGGTGAGGGAGCACCACAGTGAAGTGGCAGCTGAGCTCCCCGAAGGCAGCTATCACGGGGACATGCCGGGGCTTTGCTCCCCTCTTCCCTACCCTGCTTTTACCTGTGCAGGTGAGCTCAGTGCCAAATCTACTCCTTGCTCTTGCGCAGGGGATGGGGCCAAATCATTCCCGCACTGGGGTTAAGTGCCTTGAAGGAGCAGCAGCCTCCCTCCCCATGCTGGGGACCTCAGAGCGTCTCCCCTGCAGCTGCCAAGTCCTTGCTCCACCCCCGATGACCTGTTTGGTGTGGTCACCAAAAGCAGCTGAGCAGAGAGGGCCGTGCAAGGTGGAGGGTTTTGCCCTGACCTCCTGGAGCCACGTTTTTCCTCACCCCATAGGAGGTCTGGGGATGCTCAGGCAAGGCGTAGATGGGATGCCAGAGGGGTTATGGGCCAGAGCTGCTCTCTGCATCCCACAGATTTTACAGTCTGGCGTGAGCCCTTTCACAGTTCTGTGCCTCGGTTTCCTCACTCTAAAGAACAGGCATAAGCATTTCCTGCCCGGGGGAGATTTAGCATCTTCAAAATTGTTGTTGTCTGTGATTTCCTCAGGATACACCACCAGAAATTAATAAAATACTTCTCTTTTTTTTTTTTTTTTCTTAAAAGGCACACATGGGCAAAAACCTCCAGGTTCTTTCTTTAAACATTTGAGAAGTTCAGTAGTTTAGAGACAATTCCTCCCACTTCCCTCCCACTGAGGTTTCCTACCTGCATGTCACTGTGCAGGGCAAACCCAGAAACACCCCATTGCCTCCAATAACACGCTGGGCACAGCTCCCAGAACGACGCAGTGACCACCACAAGAACCACAGTCCTGCACACGAGGCAGGTTTTGGTCCTTGTACAAGCTCATCCATCACCAACAGTCCCAGAAAGTGCCCAGTACCCAACAGATGGGTGAAAAAAAGACCCCCAGAGTGATGCAGTGGGAAAACTGGCAGCTCCCAGCTTTACAGACACTTTCTGTTGATGTCCTACAAGGAGCAGACTTATGTGTCCCCACCATGGGGCAGTTGATTTCTCTGCCCATTGTTTTGGCAGCAGCTTACAATGATCTGCTGGCTACAGAGAAGGGGAAATGCCCCAGAGAGTTTTTTTTCACCATGTCTACCAGCAATGTTACCAAAAAGTGATGCGCTACGTGTTCTATTTGGATTTTTCTAAAGCAGGGTCATTTTGGGTGAAAAAGAAGCTGGAAATTGAAAAACCAAAGAAAGAAATGCCAACAGAAAAGCATCTGTGTTCACATCACTGTTTTTTCCTTCTCTTGGTGGTTTGCTCCCACTGACGTGACTTTGCTTTCCATAGGTGGAGAAGTGTGTGTATTCTCAGCCTTGATTGATTAAAATGACAGTGGTTTTCTCTCACAAGGACTTTTGGGGCATGTTTATCTTTTGGAAAAGGCAACCCCAGCACGTCCCCCTCCCTGCTGTCCATGGAGCATCCTCATGTTGCAGTGGGCTCAGCATCCCACTGGCCACAGAGGCACCTGGGGCAGCTGGTGGCTTTTTTGTCTCGAGTCCCCATGCCCATAGCATGGGGGTGGGATATTGACTCTTCCTATCAACACCATCTTCATCTTAAAGGGGGTGAGGAGCACCCTGTGTGGCTTCTCCATCAGAGCTGGAGAAACTCCTCCAAGTTTTCCGTGATGCTCCCTCTTGCCAGCTGAGCTAAGACAGAATAAAACTGTAATGTGTTTCACAGCAGGAGGGAGCACCAATTAAACTCGAATTTCATTTCATACATCAATGTTTACGAGTGAAATTCAGACACAAACATCTTTCTGGTCAAGTTCTTCCGTTGCAGAATTAATTTGTTCGTCAAAGAGAGCCTTGGAGAGCGCTGTAATTTGGTAAGCACCATGCACATAAATAATAATTACGGGTTCCTGCTGATTACATGATTGTATTTAAAGTTATCAAGTAATTCCAAGATTAATGACCTGCCAATCCTGTGCTTTTGATGAGGTTGTAGCCTCTTGAGATAATCCTGCGTTAACCCTTGATGTCTCTCTGGCACCTCTCAGGGCTGGGAGAGACAAAGTAGGACCCTGAGGATGGGACATCCCAGGCTGGGAGTGAGGCAGAGTCATGGGAGCCTCTCCAGAACATAGAGATGGAGTTTAGTTTAGCTTCTTTATTTGATTAACACATGAAAACCCACCATGGAGGTTGCCTCTAGCCCTGGAGTCACTCCTCAGCCTTAGCCATGCCACCCGTGGTCAGACCTTGAGGGTCCTGACTGCCCCAAGCTACGTCCCCAGCAAACCAAGAACTGCCAAAGGAGAAAACTGGAGCCTGAATGGAGGGAAAGGAAAACTCATGATCCTGATCCTTTGTGGAGAAGCTGAGCTTTCATCCCACCTTCCAGTCAGGCTGCCCTGAGCAAACATCCCTACTGCCAGAGCCAGAATCTCCCAATTCCTGCTCCACCAGCATGGACACAGTGCATTGTCCATCAGTCAGAGGGTTTACAGGCTGTAGTTAAAGTCAAGCTGGACTATCATTCCTCCATCCTGGCTCAGACACTGCATTTCTGGCTGTCTGGCTACAGCTCTGGGCCATTCCTGGATGTTCAACCCTCTCTGTACCTTCCCAGGCTGGCACCGATCCTGGAAAGGGTGGGAAGTAGGGTGAGGGAGGAAATCTCGTGGTGCTTTATAGCCTGATGGGCTCACTTGAGGCTTTCAGCACCATCCGCCCCAAGATGCCTCTCGCCCATGATGTGTTGTCCTTCCAGCTTTGCCAAACTCCCAAATAAATATTTCATCCTTTAATTCTGATGCCCCTTCTCGCTCCTCTTCCCCCAGCACGAGCCTCCTGCTGATGTTTGTCACTACAGTCACAGTTAAAAGGCTTTCAAAAGTGCGTAGCAGCGAGAGACGGGCAGCTCTGCCACCCTCATGAAATTTTCAGAGGGCTGTATTTTTCCAGTTTGGAGGAAATCTAAAGATCAGAGACACCAGTGCGTCTCCCACGGGTCCCATTTGAGAGCCTGTTGGCTCAGCCCTGGAGAAAAGGCTTTTCTGGCTGCTCCTTGAGGAGCCCCAGGGCCACACCAAAGGCAGCAGGGGTGTGTGCTCACACAGCGTGCTGGAGATGGGCATCTGCAAGGAGCAGCGATGGGTCAGTCCCACGACCAATCATGCTCATGGCTCTGGATCTATCCACAGTGGTCACCCACTCCTGAGTCCATCCTCACGGCTGGAGCTCCCAGCTGTGCTCCCATGGGGATGTGCACCAAGGCTTGTCCAGGTTTTCCAGGTTCATTTTAGACCTGCTCCCACCAGCACCAGCAGAACCCCTGTAAGCACCATGGCCAAGCTCCCTCCTCCCTGTCAGGCAGAAGTTTCCGTGGGAAACTATTGGTTTTAGGCTGTTCAAATCTGCTGCTGAGCCTCCTGCTAGTAGGGGAAACTGAGGCATGGATTTGCACTGTGTTGCACAGGGAGATGCCAGGCTCTGCCCGCTGAGCACCATCCTGCCAAACACCTCTGCTGCAGAGCATCTCCAGCCCCAGTCACCCAGACCTGAGACCTGCTTCAGGAGACATCAGTGGGAATGGGGGCTCAGGACCCTCCTCAGCAGCCCACAGCCTCTTTCTGCCCCAGAGGAAACATCCTGACCCCACCAAGGATCCCTCAAACACGACAGCACCCATTTCCAGCCAGCCTGTTGATGCACAGAGCTGCCCTTCCCAGCTCTCACAGCAGAAGACCTTCATTTTAGGTGCAGCAGGACACAGGTCACAACTTCCCTTGCTCAGCGCTGTGCTCACAGGGGCCAATGGCCAAAATTGCCAGTGGCAAGTGCTTGAGATCCAGAGGTCCATGTCCTCTCATGGTGCTTGTTCTCTTTGTTTGCTGCCTCCCCATTTTTGTGTCGAGGCAAACAGCAAACACCGGGTCCTCACCTGCCCTTTTCAGCACATGGTGTTGGTGACACGACCGTCACAGCTCAGCCAGCACAAAGTCTTTGGGGTTTGTCTGCGGAGTGTGGCTGAGCTCCAGTCACAAGGTGTCAGGGCTTGTCGCTCAGTCCCAAAGGATTGTCTCCGACTGCCAGAAACTATTATCATCTCTCAGCTTCCAGAAGGACTTCAGCTTTGCTTGGGATGAAACCAGCCTTTGGGAGAGCAGATGAGCCAGCTGTGCTGTGCCTAAAAGGGTCTCCTGCACTGTGCTAGCAGCTCCAGGGGTGCCAAGGAAGGGCTGGGAGGCTGGATGAGGTTCTTCTTAAAGGAGCATGACTTCAGCAGGGGGGCTGCAGAGTCCCAAGGAGCTGGGAGCTCCAGAGAAGTCTGTAGGTATGTGAAATACGGGACAAAAAGAAGAACCTTTGCTTAAGCACTTGAAGAATTCCTGACTGCAGAGGGGTTGTGGGCACAGCAGGAGCCAGAGACCTGGAAGGACACAAACAAGGAACACCAGAGCCCGAGAAGCACGTGTAAATAAAATAAGCTGCAAACACACAAGTAGGATCTGAGCACAAGGCAGGAAAAAGCAGTGTGACTGTGCCTGCTGGTGCGAAAGGAAAATATAATGAGATTTTCAGGAAAAGCCTTGGATTATAGGCTAGAATTATTATATCCTCGTTGAATTTTGACCAGTGCTGCATCGCTAACCCAAAGCTATGGTAATAGAAATGCTTATGGTGCTGATGAAAACGATTTGGGTGGCTAATGGGAGCTATATTTTAATGCATTATTACGGTTAAGCTGTACTTAGAGACCACAGATTAACTAAGGAGATAAAATAGCTTTTTTTTTTTTTTCCTCTCGTTCCACAGAGCTTTCCACACAGGGATCGTTCTGGCTGCTGCCTTCGTGCCAGGAGGTGCTGAGAGAAATTCATCCAATTACTAGTGATAAAAAAAAATAAAAGTTACCCAGCAAGCTCACGTGTGGTGACAGGGAGATGAGCTGAGACACTGGCAGCTTCTCACCTGCATGCCCTGGAGACTGCCCAGCCTGTTCAAGAGTAGCCCCTGACCATGGTTTCAAGGCAGCCTCCAAACCATGTTGAGGATCCTATGCAGGTAGAGCCTTGAATTAGTTGCTACCTGCCCTCCCTGCTGCACGGGTGCTGCTGGGACTGCTGGTCCCTTATGTGACAGCTGGGGGATGCCACCATGGAGCTTTTTTCCCCATTCATCCTCAGGGATGTCTGGGATCACCAGGTGGATTTCAGCATTTCCATGTTCCTGCTTCACATCCCCAGGCCAGTTGAGACCTGGCACATGCGTGAGAAACTGGATCTAAGTGTAAGTGCATCTCACCACCTCTGGGAGCAGACCTGCTGCTTCCACTCAGTATCAGGTGCTTCCAACACCAGTGACTCCACCTGGGTGCTTGTCCCCAGCTCCTGTCAAACCTCTCATTAGCTGTCTGTACCAGTGGCAGGGTGGCTTTAACCCCTTCTCTCCTTGGCCTTAACCCTTCCACACAAACCCACCATGAAGATGGACCAAACCCACACACTTCAATTCAGAGCAGCCTACAAATGTTTCACCCATCTTTTTTTAATCCCCAGAGGAAAGTGTTTTGCTTAGACACTAAATTCTGGTTGGTTGTTTTGTGGATTTTTTTTAATCCAGTTTGTTTCCCAGCCCTTAAATTTTCCCATCTGTGTGTAATTCCCAAGCTTTTCTAGTTCTTTTTTTTCTGAACGCAGTGCCCCAATACACTGTGTGATAGCAAGGAACACAGCCTAGCCCAGTCCCCAGAGATTTTCTCCTGCACAAGCTGCATCTCAGGCACATTACACCTAAATTGTGTGGAGAGATTTGGAGGCTCCGACACAACCCAAAGCATCACAAATCCCAGCCTGGCAAAACAAAACGCGAGTCAAGCACCGCTGGAGAGGATGAGGTGTGGAACCAGTGCCATGGCAATCGAGGAAAATCTGTGCAAAATGGGTAGCAATTAAATGAGAATTAACTGGGTTGCAAGAGGAGAAAATTGCTTCTTTCAAAACCTCTTGATTATAGAGCTGAAATGGCCCAGAGC
Organism: Chloroceryle amazona; assembly: GCA_027560015.1. NCBI lineage: Eukaryota > Metazoa > Chordata > Aves > Coraciiformes > Cerylidae > Chloroceryle > Chloroceryle amazona. The sequence continues at coordinate 52,975 of JANHFX010012538.1, forward strand.
TCCCATGGCTTATCACCGGCGTGAACAGCTGAAGAGGTTGTTAATCAAGATTGTCAGAAGCTTTCCCAAAGCCAAACATCCTCGCTGGAGCAAGGGCTCGGCAGGGACCTTTGCTTTGCTGCAGCTTCATCTGCTCAGCTGTTAACCACAGAAGTGCTGGCCGGAGAGGGCAGGCGGCTTGTTGGTTTAGTCAGAAAAGGGCTGGGGATTTCACGCTGGTGGTCAGGAAGGTGACACCTCCGGTGGGTTGGGATGGAAATGGACCATCCCCATCCTGCACAGCCCTTCTCCTTCCCTGACATCCTGAAAGGCCAAGGGTGCTGTGGTGCAGCAGGCAAAGAGAGTGTTTTGTCAGACTGTCCTGCCAAAAGCCAAGCCTTGACATGGGCTGATAACCTGCCAAGATGAGCTGGGTGCCAGGGAATGGCTGGGGGTGGACAGACATTTGATTCTTCCCCCTGTCCTCCCTCACCCCCCCAGCACAGCAATGGGATGGAAGGTCACCTCTGACATCCACACGGCCCCAGGGAACAATAAGCTTTGGGAGAGGACCTGCATTCAGCCAAAGTCAGATTGGATCCTCTGACCCCCTAAATGGATAGACCTCAGCTCGCACAGCCCTGCAGCTCTGGGAGGCAGCTGGGACACCTCTCATCAGCTCCCCTAAACAGCTCTGGGGCTTTGAAGCGAGGACAGAGGATGGGAAATTGCTTTGCATTGCAGCTGAAGCAACCGGGGGGCACGTGCGGATGCACAACCAGGGAGTCACAAAAAAACCAGCCCATCCTGCACTTAAAGAGGTGACCACCAGCTGTCCCTTCTCCCTGCACTCAGATGAACCCAAAACTAGGTGCTGTTTGTCACTCAGCAGCTGAGCTGCGGCTGCCTTCTGTGCAATGTACACCCACTAAAGCCAAAGCTCTAATTGCATTAATAGGAGACTAATTGCGTGCCTAACGGATGTAACAGGAGCTAATTACTCGACAGCAACACTGTATTCAGTGCAGAGCTGTCCAAAGCAGGGTCATACCCAGGAGCATCTCACCAGCAGCCCCGTGGTTCTATGGGCACCTGAGCCGTGGCCCCAGGCGAGCTGTGGTGAATCACACTGTGATTCATCACCCTCTACTCTAACCCCCAGCAGGAATAGCTCCCTCAGGCTTCATCTGGCTCTTCCTGGGGCAAATGAAGCCTATTGGCTTGGCTAGGAGATGTATTTAGCTGTTCCCACACTCCTGAGAGCACTTATAGGTGGAGGACCATGTATCCAGAGCACCCATGATGAAGGGTGCTGCCAGTGTCCTTTGGGGTCTTGCCCTCGTCCTGGGCCACCAGCACCCTGGGTATGACCAGGGGCAGTGTGTCCACCCTGGGGACATCCAGTACGCCTGGCAAGAAGGTAGGAAATGGGTTATTTCTGCCTGGAAGCAGGAAGCAGGAGCTGGGGAATCACAATCACAGAATTGCTACAGTTGGAAAAGACCTTTAAGAACATCAAGTCCAACCATTATCTAACTCTACCCGGGTCACTGCTGCACCATATCCCTCAGCACCGTATCTGGACAGCTTTTAAATACATCCAGGGATGGACTCGACCATGTCCCTGGGCAGCCCGTTCCAGGCTTTGATAACCCTTTTGGCAGGGAAGTTTTTTCTCATGTCCAACCTAAACCTCCCCTGGTGCAACTTGAGGCTGTTTCCTCTTGCCCTGTCAGTTTGTGACTTGTGAGAAGAGACCAACACCCACCTCTCTACAACATCCTTCCAGGGAGTTGTAGAGAGTTATAAGGTCTCCCCTCAGCCTCCTTTTCTGCAGCCTAAACAACCCCAGCTCCCTCATAAGACTTATTCTCAATATCCTTCCTCATGAGACTTATTCTCAAGACCCTAAAGGGGAGAAGGCACAGACCCCACTCAGGGGCTGCTCAGGTTCTGTGCACCACGCTCAGTTTTGCACCACGTTCCTGTACCTAATGTCTGGCCCCATGCTCCTAGTGCTTCACAGACACTCGCTAATACCCATCCCTTGCACTCCTCCAGCTCCCCTGCCTCCAGCACATGAAAACTGAGCTGGAAACTTTGCACACCCCAACCACGGCTTCTCTTCTCTTCACAGCCCGGTGCTAAGCGGGCAGCAAGCAGGATGGTCACGCAGGCTCCTTCCCTGGGGGCTCTGTGCCCTTCTGCCCCTTTCTGGAGGGTAACGAGTGCCTCTTGGCTTGGTGGTGTGAAGAACTGGCAGCACTAGTGACTCTGCAGCGGCACAGCACGGGGAGCAGAGGGGAGGCTGGAGGATGCCCGGCTTTGAAATCCATCCTCAAGCGAATGCATTGCCCTGTTGGGGATTTGAAGGAGTTGAAGTATGTTTAGCCACCCCCAGCACAGCGCTGAGGAAAGGCAGGCCACGCTAGTTTAGACACTGTTATCAGCCCACCAAAGCTGTGCCGCTCTCCAAATACCCTTAACTCTGCCCCTGTGACACTGGGCAGGACACAAAGTGTTTGGGAAGGTAAAACATGCTTGGGAAGGAGGGAAAAACTGGATTTAGAGATACCATTTTCAGATAACTGGAGAGCCTGTGTAGGAGGTGGGCTAAAATCCACAGAAACCAAGGCAAAGATGCCTCAAGGAATAAACTGAGCAAGGCTTTTCCGAGGGCACACAGCATCATAAAGGTTGGGATGTACCCTAAAAAAACATGAGCAGGAGAAGCATAATCAGTGCCACCCTTAAAAACAAGGGAGGTAGTTTCTCCATCAAACTTTTATTGTTATTTGCCACCATCCCACAGCCAAGCCCGAGCAGGCAGCTCCTTGGAGAGAGCGCTGGGCTCTCAGCACATTCGGAGAGGGCGATTGCACGGCATGAGAGGAATCCTAATGGGATGGCAGGCAGCTGCCGCAGCGTTTGGCATCTCAGCAGTCCCTCCCTGGCAGCACAGGACTGCTCTGGCACTGAAGGCATTCAGGGCACTGCAGGATGAGGTGCAGACAGCACTCTCAGGGCAGGAATGGTGCAGAGAGTCAGTGTCTTTTTTTCACCGTGATGCTCAGTGCATAAACGGTGTCGTGGGCTCCTTAAAATGAGTGGGGAAGTTGCTGAGTTTCCATTTTTTGCTGCAGGAAGATAGTCCAGTTTCTGTTCCACGCTGATCTGATGAACTTGGCCACCCCGGCACACCCTGGGGCTGCACACCTGCACAACTCAAGAACACTGCTGGGATTTAGAAGAGGAGTGGGAGCCTGGGTAAAGCATTTCTTTCTCCCCCTCCCCAGCACTGACTTTCTTTAGGGGTTAGATATTTCTCAGTAGATGAGAGCAGATGTTCAAAAAACACCAAAGAACTAAAATAAAGGCTTTGGAATAAAATTTCCACCCAAATCAGTATCCTGGGAGGGATCCAGGTAATGTAATTTCAAAATTTCACAGCAATATATTTCAAGCTTGAAGACAAAAAAAAAAAGTCATTCTGGATTTTAGGGAGTCTGACAAATTCCACCAGAAGCTCTACACACCCTGGTGTGTGCCAGCCCCGCTCGTAACACAAAATACTTTTGTCTGAATTCATATTTCCAGCCTCCAACAGACATTTTCCAGTGGGTACAGACCTGGGCAGACCAGCTGCATTTTCCTCTTGGACGAACATTATTTATTTTCCCACCCAGTTAAACTTTTGTGGCTGTGCCGTGCATCCAACCTCTGTCTAAAGAAGGGACTGCTTTTCATTAGCTTGCAAAGGAAAATCAATACCTGTCATCTGTATTTATGTATGAGCTTTTATTAATGTGGACTTTAGAGTTTGGCTGATATTCTCTGTATCTGTCCCTAATACCTCCTGCTCTGTGGGCTCTCCCTGCTCCAGTCAATAGCCATTCTTATTTCCAAAGAGATGCACTTTAAAAAGCATCTGCACTGCTTAATTTACCCAAAGGAGTGAGATTCTCTCAGCAACTCAATAATATTCTTGTACAATATAAATGAATACAATATCCTTTGATGCTCTGGCCAAGTTGATGGTGTTTCTCTTTTTTACTCCATGTTCTCTTTACTACAGGAAAGGGAAAAAATTAGTTAGGGCTCATCAAATGTTCTCATTGAAAATTTTTTTTTCTCTTGAGAAGCATTTGGGGATTGATTACTGTTTGCTTCTTTAATAAAGTACCTATTTCTTTCTTGTTTTTCTTTCCCATTGGAACATCAAAACCCCAAGCATTATTTCATTGGCAAAGCTTTCAGCTTTCAATTGCCGAAAACCTAAGATGTTTTGGCCTTGGACCAAAATCATGAAAGTCTTTCCAAGGAACATTTTAAAACCTAAAAACTCTTCTTAGTTTTGTACGTTTCTAGTTAAGATTCATTTCTAACAAGTCCTGGAACAGCTGTAGTCTGGGAGGGGTTTGTACATTCATCACCTGCATCTGCAGGTTGCATCTTCCACTGCGTTTATGGCTATGGCAGGATGAGAGATGAGGATGGCCTGGCACATCCCTCCTTATCCCAGCTCCTCCTGCACAGTCAGTTCTGGGTTAATTCGATGCTCTGAGCTGATTTCACCTTCCCTAAGCTCAAGCAGGGATCCTAAGATGGGACATACTGGCAAGACATCCGTTTTGGGTAGCAGCAATGGGCAAGCAGAGTCAGTTTTCTCACTTGGCATCTCTCCACAGCAGCAGTGAAAAATAATCCAAAAAAAATGAAATGGGAAGAGAGAAATCCAGAGACTCAACTGCCTTCTGCCTGCAGCTGAGCTGGACCTTCCCCCCATGGCTCCTGAGGTTGCTTTGAAGTCCTGGACCCTCCCTGCCACCTCTGGATCCTCTTTCTCTCTTTCTTCACCTCATTCACTGCCCAGGAGTGGATTTAACCTGCGGAGCTGCTGGTTACCCTTTGTAGAATTATTTGATTTAAGCATCCTCATCCCTTAATCCTCCCCCATCCCTCCCATCCTCCTCCTGCAAAAAGAAAGCGATGGCTGGAAATCACTCGTGTGGCACTGTTGGCAGTGGCCTTGGCATGCGTGGCACAGCCACGGCAGCGCTGGGAAGCTTGATTGCCTTCAAATTGAAAACTAATGACTGGACATCGGTGTGTTGGTGCTAGAGGTACTTTCCCTCATTTACTTGAAAACAAAAAGGAGAGGCAAGGTGAGCTTCACTCACATGGCTCCTTGATGAAACCATAGCACAAGGGGCTTCTTCTGTGCTGTGTTGTTCTCCAGTACAGGGGTTTCTCTGGCAAATATTGAATGCTGGATACAACTCCCTGAAGGAGGTTGTAGCCATGTGCAGGTCTGTGGCAACTCCAGGGAGATGGATACACAGAAAAACAACAGCCCTGTGACCCTTTTATCCCCAGGGCATAGCCTCTGATGCCTTCTGGGACCCCCACTCCTGGGGACCGGCTGCCTCTGAGAGCCATGAAATTGGTGGCTGGCTGAAAATGAAAAACAAGAGGCCAGGCAGGCTGCTGACCCACTGCAGCTAGACACAAGTAGCTGGGCTCCTGCCAAAGGAGTCGGAGACCTGCTCATTTTTCAAAGCACTGGATAGATTGACACATCTCAGTGAGTTCAGGCAACTCAGACAGTTTCTCTCTCCATGTTTTGGGGAGAGGATAGAGTTAAAGTGGACTCCTGGCCCTGGAGGCTTTCCCTGCACTGTAATTTCATCAGACAGACAGGACGAGCATTAAGTGGTTGGAGGTGAACACCCAGCATATTTATTGCACAAAGCATCTTCCCTCCCAGCGCAGAGCTGGGAACCACCTGGCTGATTAACAGAGCAAACAGCCGAGCAAAGAGAGTGGGCTCTAAACTTAGAAGGGGCAGCAGCAAAGCCAAGAGGCAGCTACTGATGACAGAAGCTTCATAGGACAAGGAGCCAAAAAGAAGCTGCAAAGGAGACTTGTGGAGAGCCGGAGGTGGCATCAGATGGAAATTCCCTCTATGATTGCAACCAGCCGTGATTTTATCCAGCTCCTGCTGCCTCTGCTGGTAACCCATTAACTCTGCGTGGAATAATCAGGTTTTCTAGTTTCATTAACATGCAAAGCTGATCTCGATGAACTTGCTCCTGCACTGCAGCAAACTCCTGAGGGAGCTGTGCTTGTACACCTGCGAAATGAGAGGCAGCACATTAATTCAGCATCCCAAGTGCTGGGGAGGGCATGAGGATGCTTGCACCTGCATCCAGCCTAATGCAGCGTAAGGGCCTCTCCATCGCACAGCAGCATCAGTTCAGGCAACTTGGTTTGCTCTTACTGGTGGCCCTCTGAGGATAATGCCTCTGAGGAAGCCCAGAGTGGTCCCAAGTGAGATGGAATGAGGAATGCAGCTGGAGCCTTGTCACCCTGGTCACGTGGCATGGTTGTCACCAGCAAAGGTGCCAAGGTTTTTTCAGAGCATCCCTGCCCACAAGAAAAGCAGGGTTTTGGCAGGTGGGTTTCTTGGTGCTTCCATGCTGAAGCTGCCATAAGAAATCTCCAAGCTGTGGGAAGAGCCCTGCAATGCTTCTTCCTAGCCTGGACCAGCCACGAGTGCTGTATTTAAACCTCGCTGCCAAACCAGGTGGCTGCTGAACGCTGCTGCGTCCAACACGCAGGCACGTTCAGAGCCGTCCTTAGCCCTCTGCACTCCCAGGCTGCTGTGATTACAGTATCACAACTGGAGTTGGAAGGGACCACTAGAGATCATTGACTCCAATGCCACCCACCAAAGCAGGTTTTCCTGGAGCACGTTACACAGGATGGCATCCAGGGGATGCAGAGCTGTGAACAGGAGGAAGAGGAGAGAAATTACCTTGTTTCTCTGCCAGGAAGGGGTTCAGCAGGGGAATCCACAACAACTTTGCTGACAGCTGAGAAAAATTGCTGCTGCAGTCACTTGTCCTGTTGTTTGCAGAGGGACAACATAGTGTTTATTGTCGGGCTGGTTTTTGTTGGCTGCTGCCCTTCCTTCGGGCAGGAGAATGTCAGCGATGCAAGGATGCTGCAGAGCCTTTAACAGCAGGTTAAACAGAACAAATTGCAGGGATCTTCAAGTCAAGCCACGCCACTGCCCGAAACCAAACCCTGTGAAAATCCATTTGGGAATTTATGGTTTGTGGGTGGAGAATTTCTTGGCCTGCATAGAGATATGGGTGAGTCTGACAGAGCATCAAAACACCTCTTAGATGGGTGATTAATAGGAGCTGGCGCAGAAAGCCAGACTCAGCACGTGTAGCATGATCCTAAGGACAGTTTGCTGCTACCATTAGCTTCCTCTATTGAATTAATTAATTAATTACCCCTGTGCATTCTCAATTCTCCATTTCTTACAGATGAAGTTTATCTTTAAAACATCCTAAGCCAGACCATTCAGGAAGATGTTAATGCAGAAAGGAGGAGCAGGAGCACTCTTCCCGAGGCTGCTCCCCTCATCCTGCCTGGGATGTAAATGATTTAGACCCAAACATGAACTCTTTTCCAACTTAACACTCTTCCATGGAATTTTTTTTGCCTTTTGGTTCTTTGTTCACAGTTATAAAGCCAGAAAAAAATCCCTTCATCTGCCACAAGACTCAGAAATGTGCCTTTTGCAGCATGCAAAAGTGATCAGCAGCAGAGGACTCCGGAGATTTGATTTATCTTTACCCACCGCTCTGTAACTTCAGAAAAAAATGCATTTTAAATTCACACAGAAGCTGTGGTGGGAAGGAGACAGGGAAGCCTTTGCCACCTGGACAGTGCTTGGGGTGTTGGACCCTTGTGAGATGGCTCAGAGCCACCCATTGCTCCATGGGATGAGGCATCAGAGCCCAGCACCTGGACAGATGTGTGCTGAGCCTGCAGGGCTGGTTTTAAACTACCTCTCCAAAATACCTTCCCACAGACAAGCTACACTGGAAGAGTCGCATGTGCAGATGTTTGACTCCAAACAGCTGCCTTGGCTTATTTCCCAATATTCTGGGAATTTCAGCGGGAACTGATTTCAAAGCTGTGGGATTTGCCTCTGAGAAGGGCTCCAGCTTCTGCCGCTCAGCTCCAAAATCAGCTGAATGCTTTTGAAAACCTCCTGCCTTCAGTGAGAATCTGCTGGTTTGAGGTTGGATCACCTGCCAACCCTGGCAGTTACCTTCTTATCTGTCCCCATGGGGCTTTCCAGTCGACAGTTCCTCTGCACCTGAGCAGTTCGTCCACCCTGCTCAACACTTAATCTGTGGGTGCAACTCTCCTTTACCCAAAACATTAGCAGTGGGAAACAGCATTGAAGGGAGAGATGTCTTTGCTCAAAAGCCTTTCAAAACTGCCAGCTAGGTCAAAAAAACAGAGTCAGCCCCGGTCAGGCTCATCCGGCCGCTGCTCCCTCTCTGTGCTGGCTGCTTCCCCGTAATTGCAGCCAGAGAGAATTTGTCGTGGGTCTGAATTAAGCATTTTGTTAACACAGCTAATCTTGGCTAAATCCCTGCCCAGCCCAGCTTCTGCTTGACTCAATTGCCTTATGGGCTAATTGACAGGAGCCTGTTGCTGTCTGCTTGAGCAAACGGAGCCGGCTCAGCTGCTGCCAAGGGATGGGAACAGAGAATGGCCAGGAGGGACCAGGGTTCGACTTGTTGGCTCTAAAGGAAAACCAGAAATAGTTCCCAGATAGGAACACTGGTGCCCCTGGGGCCAAAGCCAAGGCTTGCATAGAGGTTAAGCCCATTCTTATCTAACAGAAATTGTGTCATAGCTTGTGGCAGTCTGTTGATGTGAGGGAGGTCAGGAAGGTACTTGGTGTCCCCAAGAGCTTGTAGCAAAGAGATTGAGCTACATCTGCAGGAATATAAAAGGGCTAGATATCCATGTGGCAGGGAAATTCAGAGGGTTATTACACAAAGAAATCCTGTCTCATGAACTCCTTCAGCAACAAATAGCTGGAGTCCAGGAACACATCTTTGTGTGTTTCACCTGCTCTTTCCCTAGGAAAAGAGTTTGCTTTTGGCCACTGCTGATGGTGAAGAAGACATCTACTGCGACCCATCTTATGCTGGGCAGCAGAATAACTGTGATGTGGGGACGGGAGCTCACATCTCATCCATCTGCTTAGTCCCGGGGCCAAGCTCAAGCTGCCCATGTGGCTGCAGGAGTCTCTGTAGACTGAGCTTGCTGGAGGAAAGCAATGCAGGATCATCTCTGATGGCAATGTAAAGACTTGTAGATGACAGCAGCATCCCCCTCCCTGTTAATAGACCTTCAGGCATCAGGGTCATAACTCAAACAGACAGGATCAATCTTTCTGCTCCTGCTGGAAATGGTGAGGAGCAGGAACAGAAAGATCCCAAGCCTGCATTTGACATCAGTCAAATAGGCATGGCAATAGTCTGGTGGTGGTAACAAAGCGGTGAGGAAGAGGAGAGCAGGGAGGTGCTCCTGAATCACAAGCCAGGCATGAGGAGGGGGTGGTCGGCTGTGCGGCTGAAAGCAGCAGCCTCACACCCTCTCCTCTCTCAGCTCTGGAGCTGTGCATGGCTAAGGCTGGGCTATCGAGGACCCAGGGAGTCCAGGCATCCTGCCCAGCATTGCCCTGCCAGCCTAAACCTGAGTACTGCTGAGCAGGGTGAGATGCCTGGAGGTAGACACCATGCTAATGGGCAGTGGTGGGCACCTCCTCCTGCCTGCCTAAGGGCTTGTGCCTGTTCTAAGAGGAAACTGCTTCAGACACTCCAAGGGAGCAAGCAGATGCTGTGGATGAAGTGAGCAAATCCACTTGATTTAATTCTGAAACTTTCCAGGCAGGATCCAAAGAAGGAGAGATTGGCAGCACCATCCTCATCCTCAGGCTCTGCAGGGCCGCTCTCCACGGGTGACTTCAGGACCCGCCCCAGACTGACACCAGGCAGAAAAACAGTGGCTTGACCAGAGCAGCCAGCACAGAGAAGTCTCCCTCCAGCAGCTCCCACTCTGACCCAATCTGTCTCCAGCCATGCATAACCTCCATGCTCTCCCTCGCTTCCCTCACACTAGTTTCACACCACAGCTTTGCCTCCAGCTCTGCCAGTGCTTTGCACATGGGCTGCGGCATCGTTGCGAGTCTGCGTGCTCTGCTCTCTGCCTGCACCCCTGTGCAGCAGCAGAGGAACTGCAGGATCTGGTGGAGAAGGTTTCACAAGAGTGTGCACCAGTGACAACTAAGAAAACAAGTGGGTTTACCAACAATTTCAAATCAGAGCTTCTGTTGGTGGGAAGTGATTCTGGGTGCTCCCATCAGGCTTCTCCCCAGTGAAACTGGCACCCGCAGCCCTGAACTGGCTCTGCTCCGATTCTGCTGCAGTCCTGCTGCTGAGACTCCACTCAAAATGAACATTTTCCTTCTGAGTTAGCAAGAGAAAAACCTGCAAAGATTCACCAAAATCTTGCACTTGCAAAATCTTCAATCTCCATCAAACAGGCATTTAGATGTAAAGACCCTCCTGTGGATCCCGAGCTGCTCACAACAGATGGATGATGGGGATCGGGCTTTTTGTGGCATAAGGCTGTGTTTTATTTACCTGCCTTGGCAATAAAGTCTGGAAGTTGTTCAGCAGCAGCAGTTCAGCAGCAGCTTCTCGTTAACACCACTGCAGTCGCCTTTAATTTTATTTCTTTTTTTTTGTGTCAGTGCTTTCCTCCCCGTGATCCTGGAAAGCCACCAGGTTGGATGCAATACATCAGTGTTTCCCAGGTGATGTCAGTGGTGCAAGGCTGATTCAGCAACGGGTCTGTCCTGCCCCATATACGTGCGGCTTCATGGCACAAAACAAGAAGACACATAACTTCCGAAGGAAGAAGTTATCAAATGAGAGCAGAATTTGCTATGAAACAAGAGGATTTTTCTCATGCACACGAAGAATGACCTCTCTAACTCCCTCAGAGCAAGGACAGTGCCAAGGTCTCCAAACCAAACCGCAGCACAGACCTCTCCTCTTCATGTTTGGTTGCAGAGGTCTCTGCAGCTGTAAGCACCCAGGGAGCGTGCATCTGACAGGGGCATTTCTGTTCATCACTTTCCACTAAGAAAAACCATGCGTGCAGCGAGTGGAAGTACCTCCTCAGTTACAAATCCGCTGATGCAATCAAGTCTTCCTAGGTAATGTTGTGATCATAAACCTTCATCAAGGTTTCACTGCTCCTGCGCCACCAGACAACAATTAGGATGAGTGGCCAAACACCCTCTGGCAGGAAGAGCAGGAAGAACTGCTGTCTGCAGGGTGATGCTCTCAAGCATCCCACACTAACACACGGCGGGTGTCAGGGGTGCTGCAGTGAAGACAAAAAGGTTGACATGACCTCAGGCAGCCATGGAGAGGGGTAAGAGGAGAGAGAGATGAAGAACTGCTCCCAACCACCAGCTCCACTCCCCAAAGAGGGATCAGGAACACAGAACCCACCACTACTGGGGAATCTCCCTGCATGTGTAGGCACAAGGATGGATCACTCATATGTGTGATGATGGTTTATTGGTTGTCTGTGTCCTCCAGCCCTCAGTTTCTCTCCTTCAGTGTTTCTGGGTATAATTTTCTCTCAGTGGTGGTTTGTTCCAGAATTTCCAGCTGGTGTGAAGCAGGTCTGAGCATTCAGCACCTGTCACACAGGGCACATCTCACTACCCCCAGATAGTCCCCACTGGCCATCACCCCGTGCTCTGTAAGGCTAAATGCTGCAGTGGCTCTTTGAATACTGCCCAGGAGCTTGTTTAAAATGGGACATGTCCTGGGCAAGGACAAGGGGGAGGTGTCTCTGCCCATGGCAGTGGGTTGGAATGAGATGACTTTTAAGGTCCCTTCCAATCCAAACTATTCTGTGATTCGATGATTCTATGATTCAGTAAACTGATTACGGGCAGGTTAGAAGGCTTCTGCATGTGGCAACACCTTTCTGTCACTGTTGGCCTGGATGGGATTGAATCTGAACTCCCCACCCCATTTCTGGTGCCATAGCTTGACCCTGAAGACAGAAATTGCCACCAGTAAGAAGTCCAAAGACCCCATGTGCCCATGAGGTGGCTCAGAGGCTTTCAATGAGCAGATGCTGGTCTCAGGCACTCATCCCTGTAATTTCCCATGTCCTCATTTTTCATCCACCTCCAAAAGAGATTTTAAGGCAGATTCTGCTCATGTTATGTCACAAAATCAGTGTTCTCATGGATGCAGTGCTTTATGCAACAGCAGAGTGTGAATGCACATCCCTGCTCCCCAGCACTGCATTACCCAGGCTGCGGTCAGGTTTTCAACAGTACAAGCAGGTTGCCTGAGGATAGCCTTTCCCTACCTCCCAAACGGAGGATGATTCAATTATTTACAGGAAAAGGTTACAAAAATGTACTGAAAAGGACTTGAGATTAGGTGAGGCTTTCTTTTCAATAACAGGGGCTGTCTCTCTCTGCCTGTATTGATTCTGCAGTAAAAAAAATAAATAAATAAACAAAGTTTACAGAAAGTTTTCAACTGCTTTTTGGCTCAAGGTTCTGAAAATTTCAGCTCCAAGGGGAGGTGTGAGCCACAGCTTGAAAAACAGATGGGGCTGGTAGGTGAGTATGGGTCTCAGCAAAGCTGTGTAACGATGCCCCACGGTCCCACACAACAACTCTTTGCCCTTCTGGCAGCTGCTCAGCCACAACCTCCCAGCGATGCCCTGACCACCCTTGGCAAGCAACAACTGCTTTGCTGGGCTGAACTGGGACAGTGACTTGGGCCAGCCCTTAGGAGAGGGTGGTGTTTCTCTATAGCTCATCTCAGGGATAACAGACATGAGAAGGAAGCTCTTACAGGGGTTTTATTTCTGTGCTGACTCCTGGCATTGAGGACTAACTGGTTATTGCACCAGGAGTCCTGTTGCTCCACCACCAGAGACTGCAGCTTGGGGATGTGATTTGCAGTACAAAATTTCAGCTGAAGGTTATTTAAACTTTTTCTTAGCAAACAAATCCTTCAAGGAAGAAATTTTAATAATTTTTTTTTCTTCCACTGATCTCTAAGGAGAAAATATCCCTGGGGGAATTTGCCTCCGCATCCCACTGGAAGCTGGCTCAGCTGCCATTTTTGCCATCCTCTGGGTGTCTACAAGCTAAAAATACCCTGTGTACATCCAAGCTGCCACCCCTTAGCCCCTGGCGATGGCACTGACAGGTGCTCAGGAGCTGCAGCAATGTAACTGAGAGTTCCACAAACAACAACAACAACAACAAAAGTGAGATTTCAGATGTCTCTCTGTGCTGCACTGAGAAACTCCTCAAAGGTGGGCAGGGAAGGGCTTTCAAAGCACCTGGGAAGTTAATGCCAAGCAAAAAAGTGTCATGCAGAGTGGGGTGTGCTGGTAGACAGCTGGTGCTGGGCTCTTTTCCAGTGCAGGACTTGGATTTATTTGTGCTGCTCGACCCTCTGCTCTGTGCGCATGAGCTGCATTGATGATGAGGGTGAGCACAGCTTTTTGCATATAATGCTTTTTGTAGCAAAATGAGGGTGATTCAGGGACATACCACATCCCTGATACTCCAAGTTATCAGCACCGAGGACAAACACAGGGTTCCCACACCCTGAGGATACCTTTACAACAGGTCCAGGGCACTTCTGTGCTCCTCTGACATATTTTAGGTGGTGGAGATAAAATCTTGGGGTAATGAGAGTGCTCCATTAACTGGGTCTGCTCTGATAGCAGAGGGATTTGGGGACACCAAGTTGTCCGTGGCTGCCAGACATCCCACTCAGAGTACCTGCAGTCACCCACTGGGATTCTTCCTTTCCCATGGGAGAAAAAAAACAAGGTGTCTTTTAAATCCACACTGCTGGACAGAGAAGCTGACTGCAGCAGCCAGCAGAAGTAGTACTGCTCACTGCCTAATGATGGCCTGGCACCAGTTTCCATGTGACAGTCACTCCTGTTGTCACCCACTTTAAAAAGTAACAACTACTGACAACGAGAGATGCTCAAAGTTCACAAAATACTGTATTTTACCTGGCTTTTACTTTATTAGCAGATAAGCATCTTAGAAACTGCCCATAATATCTGCAAACCGCTGAGGGTCCATCTGCCCCAGCTCTTCCTGAGCTGACAAACCTCCCAGACCCCCAAATCATCAAACCAGGACTGTTGAATAAGTTCCAGATGAGACCAAGTACATCATGAATCTGTTGTCACACAATTGTCCCTGTGAGATCTTGTCAAGTACAGGAGAGCAGTGGCTCCATAAATGTTGTCATGAACAGAAGTGCTCTGATTCCAGGCACTGTGTTTTAGACAATTTAGTTGTCACAGAAGATAAAGAAGTGACTTGTATACAGTGGATGAGCATCTTCAAAGGTGAAAATGACAGGTTCTGAAAAGCTTTTTCATCCAGTAGAGAAGAGGCGTGGCAAGACTAGAAGGTAGGCGGACACACCGACATTAGAAACCCAGCATGAGTGTGAAGAGGTTACCATCAAGGGGCCTGACAAGATCTGTAGAGAGATCTGTTGCCCTCCAGAGAGCCCCAGGGACTTGGTCAGGGTCTGCAAGGGCTCAAACAGGGCCCTGCTTCCCCCCAGGAACTCATTAACTAGAGCAGTGCCGGACTCATCCCTTTTTCCTGTCATCAGATGGAAGCCAGCAGCGGTCCTGGCAGCTGGTTTCATGCAGCACACCACAGGCTTGTATCAGAAGACAACTTGAAATTCCCTGCTCTGCGCTCATGACAAAGTCAATTAAAAGTACCAATGCTCTCTTGCAAGTTCTAACACGTAGAAGTACCTCTGTGGCTTGAACAGCTTTGGAGTTGATCATCTGAAAACTGTTGCCAAAAATTGTAAGATAACCTCTAACAGAGAGATGTGGCAACAGAAGCAACATGCCTGGCATTTGCTGTGAGCTTAGCTAGTTCCAAATGTCACAGCAGAGCATCTAAGAAAAGCCCCAAGGTCCAGACTGCCACCGTCACCTGTCACCCGCTTGTCCAATTCTCAGCCCACCCCTTGAGATGGGCATCATAGTTGATGAGATGAGCAGGGAGAGGCTGGAAACCAAAGCACTCTGGACTGGGTATCTTGGCTTGGCTTTCTGTTTTGCTGTGCTTTTGACTCACTGAACAATCCCTCTGGACTTCTCTGAAGAGCAGTGTTACTCACCTTGCACTTTATGCTTTCCTGGGGACCAGTAACATCCCTTCAGTCAATAATGAAATAGGGAGCAGCCTCGCTGCCATGAGCTCAGAGCCAGTAAATCCCAGACAAATGCCATGGCACTCACATAGGGTTCAGACACTTGCTGGGACTGATCCCCACATGTCCCTTCTTCATCTTCATCTCTTCACCTGTAGCTATTCTTCTTGTGATGCTGAAGGATGTCCCTGTTTTAACAGTTCAGCCGTAGCAATATCCTTCTCAAGTGGCCCAGCAGCAGCTGTTTGTGTCCCCAGCCATCCCTGCCATGATGGACGTGATTCATTTCAGACCACTGGCTCTACAGGAGATCTATTATTTCCTGTTCTTCCAGTGAGTGATGTTTCTTCCACTAAATTGAAGCTTTTCACAGGAGTGGATGGCTTCGCCATGTATTTCTCACCTCAAGGAGACACTTGGCAAAGCTTTAAAATCATCCAAGTATTTGGTTTCAGCTGCTTTGAGGTGAAAAGTTCCTGTTCTGGTTCAAAAGATCTTCTAGCACTCATGGCTAATGATGATAAAATAAAATAAAATAAATAGTTTAGATACAAATGGTGCAAGGCAAAACAAGACATCATGAATTACTGAACTGTTGGGTCTGATTTGATTGTTTGGTTTTTTCTTCCCAGTTTGAGAAGTTCTGCCTTCTCATCCCATTTTGAAGCACTAACACACTTTGAACATTCAGACTGGTCAACTATTTTCCATCCAGCCTTGGAATGAGTCCACTGCTGTAATGCACTGTGGTGCATTGGTGTCTTACTCAACTGTTATGTAGAGAAGGAACAAGTGTTAGATGATGTACCCATCCCAGGGGTCACTGAAGGGACATCAGCAGCACTGCTGCAGGACCACAAGAGTTTTAGTCTCAGTCACAGACACAGGGGAGGAAGCTTAGAGCTTAAAATCGAGAGCAGGGAAGGTCTCAAGGAGGGAGCCCTGTGGAGCTGCAGAGAGGCAGATCCAGCTGGCTTTGTGATGACTCAGCTTCAGGGAGATAATTGCAATCTCCAAATATCAAGGGATGTTGCTGCCAAGGAAGGAAAGGAAATATTTATGGTGGAAGAGAGTTCAAAGGCAGCATGGATGAGCTGCTTGTGTAAAAACAGAGGTGGGATGATCCAGGCTGAGCAGCAAGGAAAAGTATTAGCCTGTGAAATTAGTCTCCTGAATGTGGAAGAGATAGAAACTGCATCATTTGGGATGCTCAAAATTACATTGAATGATATCCTGAGCGAGTTCCCTCCGGGGAGCAATCATGCACCTGCAGTGACTGATCTCTCCTGCCTCCCCACCTCTGCAGTTCACTACATTTTCTCGTATAACTGCAGGTGTCAGGAACAAAATTATTACATCCATATCCCTCAGAGATCCCAGGATGCCTCCCCTCAATCATAGCTACAAGATCCTACACCCTTCTGCCAACAGGCTGTGAGATGGCCCTGCCAGGGCTGTTTGACCTCTGCCAGAAGGGAAATCAGATGCACAGCCTCAGCGTCCCTTGCCAGGCTCACAGCACACACAGGCTGCCCCACGTCACATCCCTGGGGCACAGTTATAACAGCAGCACTGCTGAGTCCAACCAGCTCCAACACCAACTGTTTGAGGACTAGTGAAGCAGCTTGGTATCACCACTGACCTCTGCACCATGTTAGCAGGTGAATGGATAAAAAGAGCAGGAAAGGAAAGGAGAGCCAGAGGTTCCCAGAGGATCTTGGCAGGAGCCAGAAAGTAAATCCAAAGGCTTCCCCTGAACAGCTCAAAGATTAAAGCACCCGTCCTGGGGCAGGCAGTATGAAGGCTGGTAAAGTTTGGACACCATCAGATGTGAAAAATCTTTATAGAGGAAAAGCCTCACCAGCCAAAGAGAGGGATATAGGAGCCTCAGCTCTTGACTGATGAGCCTGCAGCAAGCAGCAGAGAAGGTGCCCTTTGCTTTCACTGTCAGTTTTCCTCCAGAAAATGCAACAGAAGGAAGAAAGCTTCACTTCTGAGATGGACAGAGATCAGACTGCTCGTGTGTCTACCCAGCAGCTCCCTTCTGTAAAAAGCAGAGGCTGTTCACTATCTCTGGGCTATAAAAGCCTGCTGACACTTTGGTGCGACTCCTGCACACCTTTAACTTGATGTCCCTGGGCTGAACCACATTCTCTGCACCTTCCAGGTGCTCTCCTGCAGCTGGGATGGCTGCACCACCTCCCTGCTGTAGCTGGGACAAGTGTTTTGGGTGCTGCCTAGTGGATGGTAAGGTGGGAGGACCTCAACTCTTTCTGTTAAGGGAACTGATTGCATCAGGTGCCAGAGCCTGGCCCAGGCTGCCCAGAGAGGTTGTGAAGTCTCCTCTGGAGAGATTCCTAACCCGCCTGGACACTGCGACCCTGGGCTCCCTGCTCTGGGTGACCCTGCTGGAGCAGGGGGGTTGGACCAGATAATCTCCAGAATTCCTTTTCAGTGACCACTATTCTGTGATTCTGTGACTTGGCTGGATTCACCCAGGTCATCTCAAGCACAGATGGAAAACCATTCTTTCCAGCTCTGAGCAAATAACCCAGTCCACAGACCCAACATCCCACCATGTTTGTAAACCACTCTATTTTGTTTGCCCTCGGTTTCAGAGAGAGGCTAAATTACCCCTAATTACAACTCAAATTAGAGGAACTATGTCTTATTCTGCCATCAGCACAGGGAAAAGCAGCTGGAAAAGAAAAGATGCTATCAGCTATGTCAGGGATTCAGATCGATTTTTCTCCCCATTTTCCAGAATATTTTGACATCAGTGTGAGACCAAGTGAGGAGAAATTTTCATCTGAGAAGAGCAATTGTTTGCTTTAGAAAGGTATAAAGATGCTGGAAAAAGAGTCTTAAATTTGAAGTGACCATTTAGCCATAACTGCAACTTTGCCAGCAATTTGCTATAATGTGGAATGACTCAGAAATACAAAACCAAGAGGAAAATCTCTTCCTTTGTTCAAGGAGAAAAAATAGTTGTATCCTTCTTTAAAACAGAACTGAAAGCTCTGCAATATTACATTGATCTCAGAGCAAAAACTGCAGAGGAAATAATTCCGAGTACCTGGTCCCAGTCCTATCGCAGTCTCCCTCTAACTGTTCATACCTGGTCCTGTTACCCACAGCAGAGGGGTGTCAAATGCGGTGTATAAGTCACTGAAGAGCCAGACAAATCAGCTCTGAAGGTCACCTGCACACTGTCACTTTCCTGCATCAAGTGATGTTTTCCAGTCAGGTTGTATCCCCTGGCTGGGGGAGTGTGTTTGGATTGTGGGTTCCAGTGCAAGGAGGGTAGGGTGGTAGGTGTTGAGTGTAAATGGGGAATGTGGACCCTTATAAGCCCAAAAATGCATCTCCCAGTTGCTCTCCAGTTTGTGACTTCTATTCTGCTCCATGTGCCTGACACACCAAATCCCGTGGCCACAGGCCAACAGTTCAGCAGAGTCTTGTAGCCATGCAAGCAGCACGTAAGAGGTTTCCTCACAAATGCTCCTGTACTCTCTTGTAACCCACTTAGTGTAATAAAGACTCATCATAGCAATAAGCCGTGGGGATCTCATTAAGTGCCACCTAAGAACGCTGAAGATACTGCTCTTGTATCTCTGCAAGAGCCTCTTTTGGCAGATGACATGAGCCTGAAAACTGATTACACCAAACTAAATATGCCGCAATGAGAAAGCTCCGCTCCTTCATACTTGGCAGAATCATCTACAGTCATAAAAATAACTCGGTGAGGATCTAAATGATTTTCTGTGAAGAGCAGGGAACAGCCTTAACTCTGCCCTGGGATACCCCAGGTGCCACCGCAGCAGGACCAGCTGCTGCAGCTGTTCCCTCCCAGTTCCTGGGGCCCTGTGTCCTTCTCCACACGGCCCTGCTCGGCCAGCCCTCTCATGAAGATGAATGAACCTATCTGATGTGATGACATGAGCCAGTAGCTGGGCCCATTTCCCAGCTGTGTTAAGGACAGAGAAAAGCATTGAGTCTGATACAGAGAATAAGGCATCGTCTGCATCTGCAGGGCACTTAGAGCATTTATAACCATCCCGGGCCCAGTGCCTTGTGTTGAACAGGGAAGCCACAGCATGCAAAGGGCAGCAGGAGACTTTGACATGCAAGAGGTGAAGTCTCAGCAGGACCAACTCGGTTGGTTTGCAGTGGCAGGACTGTGAGCTGGATTAAGGCATAGGGGATGGCTTTGGGTCTTCCAATGTGAGTGCTAATTACTGCTGTGCTTTTGGTTTTTGCTTGGCTGGCTGTGTCCATAAGCATGAAGGAAATCTGCTTCCCCTCTGAATCAGTGAGACCAGATGTGGCCTTTGGAGGCTACCCAGGGAAAGGACTGGGGATCTCTATCCTCTCAGTCCACAGGTACAACACCACAGCAGAGCTGGGCAAACAGCAGACCTGAAAAGTCAGGAAAAATCTTCCCAAACAGCAACCAAGATGCAAAGTTGCTACCCTTCCTGGGAAATGAGAAGTTTCTTTCCATTTGCTCAAAACCTTCCACTCTGATTATAATCAAAGCATTGCTTTCTGCCTTGCCATCTCCCTGGCCGTGAGAGGGTCACTGGGGATAT
The DNA here is from genome assembly GCA_027560015.1 of Chloroceryle amazona. Lineage (NCBI taxonomy): Eukaryota > Metazoa > Chordata > Aves > Coraciiformes > Cerylidae > Chloroceryle > Chloroceryle amazona. The sequence continues at coordinate 72,692 of JANHFX010012538.1, forward strand.
CTCAGCAGGAAATTTCTAAAGGAACTGTCTTTCAAAACAAGCCTTTTGCGATAAAAACTTATCAAAAAGTCTTGTTCCCAATTTTATTTTTAATCAAAATCTGCCCCATGTGTGCTGGGAATCCACACCAGGCTGCTTCACCCAGCCCTGCAAAGCCAGGAGAGGAATTCAGGCATTTGCTACCCTCTGCTGTCCTCCTCCTGCTATTTCACCTCCTTCTAGCAGAGGCCACCGCTATTTTCCTTTCTCTTCTATGTCCCTATGTCACATGCCAAAGAGGCATCATCATCTTTCACATTAGAAGCCACTGAGCCTTTCCAGGTGCCTTTGGGGCTGAGCATGCTACCCCCCTCAACCATCTGCTCCCCCAAACCACTCCGACCCATCTCCACACGCAGAGTAACTGTGCTTCCCTCCATCCCCCAGCCTGCTTTTTCAGACTGTCCTTTCTGCTGCTCGGACGGTCCCCCCTGCCTCTAACCCTCCCCTTGTGCTGCTCCTTCCTCCGCATTGCTCACAAATATGAAACAGCTCATGGAAGAGCTGGACTCTGACCTGCCAAGCACTGAAAGCCCTTCTTCAGGTCTCAGAGAACAGCCTGGAAACACCAGGGTTAATTCAGAGGTGGTATCAGAGCAGCTCCTGCCTTTATTAGCAACCCTTGACCCTTCACAGGGGAAAATGAGCCAAGAAATAAATGGCAGCCTTGTTGCTTTGGTGCTCATGTTGAATATTTATCACCACCAATGGGTTTTTTTTGTCACAGGTAGAGAGATCAGAGCATAATTCCTTCCAAATGAGCCATGTTCAACTGACTCCTGATAGGATCTGAAGCGTGGAATCCCTTGCTCTGCCATTCTCCCTGGGGAAAGCCACATGATGATGTCTGTCCCAAGAGCTGAGGGTTTCACAGGAGATAAATGCAACCCTGCCGTGCTGACACAACTTGTTGATTGCCTGTGATAACCACTGTCGCTGTCTTCAGCAGAGAGAGCTCCCAGAGAAGAATATAGTCACCAAATCATCGGCCCCAAGCCTGAAACCAAGAGACAGAGCAGCTAGGGTGACATCTCTAGGTGCTGCTCCTTGGAGTCATTCTAGGTGTTGCTCTGAGGCAGTGGGAACCCAAAGGACATCTTTAGGAGGCATCATGATCTCAAGAGATCCACCTCTGTCTTCCATGGGAGTTCAACGGCTGCAGAAAGGGGCATGCTCCCTTTGTGCTAAACAGCATAGCCGGGTCAGAATCTCATGGCTAGGAGCCAGCCATGGCCACAAAGCACTTGTTCCTCTTGTAGCCCTGCGGTAGTTCCCTGGGTGCCTTTGGGGAGACCCTAAGGGACCCAGGCACCTTCTCATTCAGTGCTGAAGCTGGTGACTTGTTTGACAAGTTTAATCTCCACCAGAGATCAAACTTGGACACCCCTATCTCCTTGTGAATCTGGGTTTAGATGTATCCTGGCCTTAGCTGGTTTTGACTTAATCTCTGTGAATCCAGGTCTCCCCAGACAATTTTAGGGACCGATGTGAGGACAAACAGGCTGAGATCCCGTGACATCTGCCAGCAGGGAGCAGGGAGGGACAGTGGCAGAGGCAGAAAGCAGGTCTGTGTCTGTCCAGCACCACAGGATGTTCCTCCACCCCTGGGCATTGCTGCATTTCATACAAACCAAGGGAAAATGAAACCCTGATGCAAAACACCCACAAATCCCAAGCATCCCCTTTCCAGCCATGCAGGGATGCAGCGACTGAGAGAATCCTGCATCAATTCTGATTTAGAGATGGAGTTTGCATGGGAGTGTAACACACTCTGCTCTTTTGGAAGGAAGGAAGGAAGGAAGGAAGGAAGGAAGGAAGGAAGGAAGGAAGGAAGGAAGGAAGGAAGGAAGGAAGGTTGGTTAATTCCTGGTCAGAATAATACAGGGAATGATCTTTCTGTGCACTTACTGAAGCAGTGCTTGTGTTCTCTCCAAGAGAAGCAAATGCATAACAAATACTGTAAGGTGGTAAGAAAGTGAATCTGTATTCTTAGCATTTTACTACGGATAAGCTGACTTCAGCTTCACACATGAACTTGAGTTTTTGCATTTCAGACAGGGATGGGAGATCTTTGCTATGTAAGAAGGGTATCTTTTCACCCAGTGCTGCAGCACGCATTCAGTGACTGCTAAACACATCTTCTGAGAACTCAGAAAGAAATCCCTTAATGAGCTAATGAGGTAAAATGAAGCAAACCTGGCAAATTTCAGAGGTGTCACCCCCCCTCAGATCATATATATATTTTTATCCTGGTTCTCTCAGGCCATGAGATCCCCGGAGTCATTCAGAGCCTGCCTGCCCACCCTCTTCATAATAACTTTTGAACACAAGTTTCACCCAAATTTGACAGAGTGAAGATCTCAAAGATACTATCAAGTTTCCCCCTGTTTAGTACAAAGAGGTGGTCACAGAGAAAAGCCATGTCTGTGCCCTGACCCAGCTGCACCAGGCAGAAGGCAACACACAATCCCATATCCTACACTGAAAGGAAGCCACCCATCCGCTGTTCACACAAGTCTGGGGTTTTATCCCAAGCAATTGCAGGCCAGATCTGGTTTATTTATGCTAAAATTGTCAGAGAAATTTGAGAGTTGTGGTGTAGGGGAATTATTTTTTTCATTCTTTTTAAAGAAACACTAAAGATTCGAGCATCCCATTATTCACCAGGCTGATGGTTTCTCCATGGGCAGAGCCTGGAAACAAACAGTCTCCAGAGATGTTTACTCAGCCCTGCCCTTTCCTTTGGCTCTTACTGGGACAGAGAGATCTGGCCCCCTCTTGGTCACCAAGCTGGGTAGTGTAAAGTTTTTCACCAATTTTCTCCTGATTTCATCATTCTGGGAGGAGGGGAGGGAGAGCCACCTTTGCTTGCCATGATTTCCCCTGAGAATAATGGCTGGTGCTTTATTCTAAGTTGTTGCATGTTCTGTATTTCTGTGGTATTTTAACTGAAGTTGTGGGTGTTTTCTGATTTCTCTTGGGTTTCTTTTTTAACTTGTGTTGTTTTCTCATGTTTACATTTTTTTTCATGAGCCAGTAGGATGATTTGAACACCTTTACCCTAAAAGCACTTCTCCCACCCCCTTACACTTCACCTCCAGAAACCCTGGTACAAGTGAGAAGGAGTTTGTAGCTTTACTCTTCCCAAGTTTCTGGCTGCCTGTATATTTTAACCGCTCACTTTTAGTTCTCACTGGACAATCATAGGAACCTAAATCTCATTTTCAGGACAAGCAGGGACATTAAGTAAACACACCCTTTCTAAGAGATTCTGATCTGAACCAAGAAATTGCCTGAAGCATCCCAGGCTTGAATCCAAATGTCCTGCTGGAAGCTGTGGACTGAGCCCTGGCTTAGGATGCACCCAGGCTGGCAGAAAGTTCCCCCAGCATGTGGCCACATCTTGCTCTCCTTTACTTAGCAGCTTCTGTCATTTCTCCCTCTGAGACTTTTGCTGCCTGTAATTTCCCCTCAAAACCACAATTTCCTATTTTCTTCAACACATTCTTAGTTTCTTTCAGATATCCTCCAGGATACTGGGATCCTCTAGGTACCATTTATAGCTGGAGACCCTGAAGTCTCCCTGTTGAGTTCCGGGGCAAACTCACTCTCAGTCTAAGCTTTCTGGGTTTTCCCTGCCTCTTGGTCTGCTAGGATTTCCACCAAAAGAAACCCTTGCATAGTACTCTCATCAGCTATCTCCTCCTCCTTCCACCTGATCATCTCTCCTACCATGTTACTCTACTACGATGTCCCCAGCTATATCTCCTCTAGTGTGGCCTGACTTGATGGTCACCAGAAGAAGGGCTGCGTTTCCCACGAAGTCCAGACCTAGTGAGTGTGACCAAGATGGAGAGGAGACATGACTCTGTCCCTGCCCAGCCTGTGAGCCCTCACTAATGTGACCAGGAGAAGCAGCACATTCCTCATTGCCATGGTAACATGGTGTTCCACACTGTGCAACAGGTCAACATGCTCTGTGCTCCAGGCATCTGGACAGACCTTGGGGGACCCATGGGGATCACAAGGACATTGGGGACCATGGGGATGCTGGCTGTGGTGCTTTGTAGCTGCTCAGGTAAAAGATCAGTATGGAGGGGGATATATTCTGCTCTGACTTCTTGGAGGGCTGACAGGAGCTTTGGAGAGGAGACCAGAGTGAGATGAGTACCCTCCAAGCAGAGCCTGAGCACTGCCCCTCTGCTTTCCTCCTAGGAGAGCCAGTGTCCCCGCTTTGGGACCCGCCAGCCATCTCCAGCCAGGAACACCAAGGGGGTAAGATCTGCAAAGTTCTCCTGCTGAACCACCCTTCCCTGGGTGAAGTAGTCTCTCCATCCAGCCTGGATCCAGCTGGTGGTGAGAGGACCCTCTCCTTGCTGCCCACTCTGCCAATGACCTGGGCAGAGGACGTGGCTTCCCATCTGACTCTGGGATCTCCATCAGCCCTGCTCACCACAGCTTCACTCCTTCCCACTTTTTCCTACAGCTCCTGGCATTTTCTCTCCTCTAAGCATATAAACAACATCAGATCTCCCTATAGGATGGTCCCTGGTGGGGCTGGGTCCATCCACATGCCAACAAGTTCCCAGCCTGCTCCAGTGGCTTCACAACCCTCTTCTTAGCTCCACGCCTGTTTTTCACAATGCCCTGAAACTCCTGAAACTTGGCCCCAGATTTTGTCTCTCTTTCTCTGGCCTAGACTTTGTCTTCGTCCACATGGAGAGCAGCTCATATTCACTGCCCTGCAGCCCTGCTGAGCTGAAGGTGGCTGATCCCACCTACCACTGGGTTCAGGACAGGGCAGGTAAGGTCCTGGCTCCTCTCAGCTGCAGTTAGGAGCAAGCAGCTGTGATGTGCTCTGCTACCATAAGGAAAGAGAGGTGTAGGAGGGGAAACAGCCGCCCAAGGAAGGAGCAGGTCTGTGTAGCAGGTGAGGGGCACATGAAGACAGGGATGTCATGAGATTGCATGTGTTGGGGGGTGCTGAACTGCAAAAAGGAGGAGAGATTATGGGGTAATACTGTATGGGATCATACCCCTTTCTCTCTACTAGTAAGTTCTGAGAGGCTTTGTTAAGAAAGTTCTCAGGCATTTTGATGGTTCCTTTGCAGACAGTGACATTCCTGGCAGAGGACACTGGGTTTCTTAATTTCTTCTTCCCTCTCTCTCAATAACTTATCAGAGAAGGGAGGGGAAAAGCAGCTTTGGGAGTCCTTGTAGAGTCTCAGCAGTGGTTTAAGGAGACCAAATGCAGGGTAGTCCAGGAGAGCATGATGCAGCCACCCAGGAACTGGGCCAGCTCGGCACAGGACAGCCAGCTCCCAGCGATCACCATCGGTCCTTATGTCTCTTGCTCTAGCTCCCAAGCTGTTGTCAGTCACCAAAGAGGGACATCTCCTCTTCCAACACTTCCAAGCAGGTGACAGTGGGAAGTACTCATGCATCATCTCCTACACGAAGCATGGGGTCCCTGCATCCCAAATGTTTCACTACCACATCTTTGGTGAGTCTAGTGCCATGCTACCAAGCAGGGGGGGCAACAAAGACAGGAAGGGTGGAAAGACCATGGGGTGAGAGTAGGGCTGGGACCATACTCGGCTCTCTGGACAAGGTAGCTCTCTCTTGGCAAGGGGGAAAAACGTGGCACCTTTTGAGATTTTCTCCCACAGGCTACCATGTTCTCGGAGGCCTGGACACTGTGCTGCTCTTCCACAGCAAGTTCTGTAAGGATGAGTGGACCAAAAGATTCCTGTGGGATCTACAGAAGAAGCTGAGGCAGCTGGAGAGAGAGCAGCACTGCAAAGTCCAGCTCACTGACAGCTTCTGCTTCCCCTCACTCACCAATGTTTCAGATCAGTTCATCATCCAAGTTCAGCTAGAAGGTAAAAGCTCTGGGCAGAAGCACCACAGTACAGTCCCCAGTGGACAACTGGCATTGAGGTGGAGAGAGAGGAGTTCAGTCATTGAATTTATGCTTGCAGCAGGGAGAGGGCTGAAGGAGGTGTACTGAAATTAGGGGCTCTTAGAAGACAGTTGTGTTTAATGACTAGACCGGTTCAGGGCTTTGCCCATCTCCTGCTGGAGCTGGGGACACCTGAGCTGCATTGGTGACTCTCCATATTCTAGTGTCCCTCTTTGGACCCCATTGGGATGACAACTGCAACCCCCTGGAACTGGAGACGGTCACAGACTGCTACCGCCATACAGTCCAGCATAACCTTGGGCAGGTAAGCCCAGGGGCCAATGTACCAGCAAAGGAGGGAGCATGGCACAGGGCAAGTGTGGAATGGGGACACTCCTCTGGGTCCAGGTATTTTCAGCAGTGCTGGAATGAAAAGGAGCACCCCTGAGAGTTTGCTCAGTCTCCCTGGGGCCCTGCCAGAGCTCCCACTCAGACTGGTGAGCAGTGCCTGTCCCCCTTGGCTCACACGCCACAGCTCCTGCACTATGGTGCTGGGAGGACATGTTCTGTACAACAAGGTCTCAACTTCCCTCTTGGACCCCAACACTGCCCTGCTGAGCTCTGCCTGCTCTGCTCTCCTTAGGTCCAGCTTGCCCTTACCAGGTTCTTCAAGGAGCACAAGTCCTTCCACATCACTGGGGCTGATATCCCCGGCATCGACTTCACCAATGAGTTTGTTGGCATCTTAAAGACCAAGGAGTGCAGCGGGGGCTACGGGCAGACCGAGCAGTTCCAAAGATGTCTCAGCTGTTGCAGTGAGCCAGGAGTCCACCACAGCCCTTTGGTCCCCCCTCTTCTTTCCCTTGGCTTGTGTTTCCCCTCCCCGTGCACAGCTCTGTGTTTCCAGGCCCTTGCTACTCTCCTATCCAGCCCAGGGAATGTAGTGCTCAGGATCATTCTGAGCCCTTAAGCATCAGGACTCAGTTTCCCTGACTCTTTGTTGAATACAACTTCATCAAGTGGCCAGTGCCGTTGCTTAGAAAGGCCTTTCTATGTGTCCTCTCCTCAGTTGTATGCCCACCAGGGACGTTCAGCCCTCCTAAGAACAACCAGTGCTCCCCATGCCCTGTCGGAACCTACAGCCCGATCTACGGGGTGGCATTTTGCACTCCCTGCAAGGATGGCATGACCACCAAGGTGCCAGGTGCCAGCTCCATGACGGACTGTGTCAAGATGGAAAGGACCAAGCAGGGTATGCAGATCATCTGCTACTGAAGCAGGGCAGGGAGGGAACTGGGGGACTCTTAAGAGAGGGCAGGTGCTACAGTGGGACCCCAGAGCAGCTGCCCCAAATGCATTCTACAGTCCTTGAGGATTCCTCTGCAGACTGGTAGCTCTCATATCTTCCATCACCATCCCTGAAGAGATCATAGCTCCCTCACTGTTCCTCACACCAGGCCAATGCTGAACAATCTGATTTTTCTCTCTTCACCTTAGTGTCCCCAGCTTGCTCCAACAGCCTCACTGCAAAGAGTAACATAGGTCACGAGATCTCTGCCTGTCTCTGGGGCTGGGGAGAATCAGCATCAGGATTATCTCCAGGGCCTTCAGCAATGGGACTTTTCCCTTTGAGTGAGTCCCACCCATTTCTGTCTCCTCAGTTCTCTTGATCGTGCACAGGATCCCGGAGCTGATTGTTATCATCTTGCCAGCACTACTAGCCATGAACTTTCTCTTCATCCTGTAAGTCTGAGCTCCTTCTCCCAACATGGGACATTTTGGGGGCAGTATCTTGGAGTTGAGTCCCTCAGCTCTACATTCCTCCTTGCAACAGGAGATAGAGGAAAACCTGAGCCTTTCTCTGTGACACCAGCAGGAGCTGGCATGACAGAATAAGGGTGCAGGACACCAACAGCTGGGACAATCCCTGGTGATAGCTGATATGGTCATATAGGGAGTGGTTGGGAACGACCCTGGGGAATCCTGGTCCTGAGGGCTGGTGCTGGGTGGCTGCAGGGCTCTGGTGCTGGTTCCTGGCACTAAGTTCCCAGTTTTCACTATGGGTTCCTGTCTCTCTGTAGCTGCTCTTGTTACTGGTTCTGTCGAGAGTACCGGATGTCATCTCCAAGGGCTTCCAGGAAGACAGAAAGCACCACAAGGATGGAGGTGGTGACCAGTTTCTTCAAGATCCCCAGGCAGGATTCCAAGGCTGGCCTCGATGCTGGGCCTGCCAGTGACACCAGTCACCCGGACACCAGTGCATCTCAGTGTGATGAGAAGCACACTCACAGAGCACCAGCTCTTGCCGTGACCCCAAACCTTGCTACTGGGACTGATGAGACAACTCTCACACTGACTCTGGAGGAGAGGAAGGGCAATTTTTGAGATTCCCTCCAGGTGCACAACAAACAGCACGAGGAACAGCATCCCACCAGCCACCGCTGTCCCATTTGGTTTGTGTCCCCAGCCACCTCACACCGGCTGAAATATCCAGGAACGGAGAAGAGGGATATCCTTCTTATCGCCTCTGTATCTCTCTTCCCAAATAACTCTGACTACAACCACTCCTTTTGCTAACAAAGATCGGCTTCTGTTTGCATCTATCTGCAACGCTGGCGTCTCCAGACACAGTGGGACTTGGGAGTTATGAGGAGGTCTATCATACAGGTTGTGGAAGGAATCGTTCCCAGTCGGTTTTGAGCTGAGGAATGATTTGATTTCCTTCCTATAGCACTTTTTTTTATATACTCCTGAAAAAGCAGCCCCTGGGAAGGACTTAAGCCAGAGCATTTGCCGGGGTCAAGGTTAGGTCAAGGTTAGAACCGGGTAGGAAAAAGCTCAGCTTCAAATCTCTTCATTTTCAGAGTCAGAATTTACCATGCGAGGGGCACAGGGCATAGGGAAGAATTCCCACCTTCGTGGCTTCCAGGAAAAGAACAGTACCTGTAGCTGAAACGTTCCCGAGCACAGCGGCTGCTGGAGAGTCCAGGAGAGGGCAGCAATGCAGCGCAAGAGGCACCGCTCCAGCACAGAACCGCCGATTCCCAGCAGAAATAGGATCTGGATCCCAAATGCAAGCAAGAGAAGAGGCTTGTTCTGCTTCTTGACATAGAAGAAGCAAACTCAGAGTAGGGGCATTGGCCCGGCTCCAGGGCTTGTGTTCAGTGTGGTAGTTTAAGGGGTACTAAGCGGTCCCAAAAAGCTTAGCAGAAAGTGCAAGCTGGCAACTGCTGAGTCCCAGTGAAGGAAGAAATGGTGCAATTCATCCATTGCCTGCAGACCAGGCAGCCCAACAATGGCCAGTCCCCAGGCACGAATGCTAGAAGCTGCTTTGGAGATGAGAGGAGGGAGAAAACTGAAGTGGAGAAGAGGCAGAGTGGGGGCAGATGTAGCTGGTGTGGGAGGGGAGGGGGCTGTGAGTGGTGGGAGGTACAGGCAGGAGATGGCAGGAGGGCCACTGGTTAGCTATAAAGCTCCATCCTTATTCTGCTCCTTATAGCTTTTCTCCAGCTCACGAGGTTCTTCTGCGGGACTGCTGCAGGTGACGAAACTCAGCTTTGGCATCAGCAAACTGAAGGTAGGGGAAAAGTTAGTGCTGGGAGTACTGGCTCCAGGAAGAGTGGAGACCTGGAGTAAAGCCAGAGGAAAGAAGATGGTGGAAACAGGCAGCTCAGTTCTAGATCCATCACTTCAAAGTTGCTCTGCTAGGCAGGAGATGAAGTCCCTTGGGGAAGACTATGCGTAGCTGCCTGTGACATAGGGACTGAGTATGGGGAGTGAGGTGCACTGAGGTTCTTCTGCTGCGCAGTTGGGATGTGCTCAACCTTCTCCCCCCTGCAAAACACTAAAGGAGGCTGCAAAAAACCCCTTTTGAATTAATTTGCATGTCAGCAGGGCTGGAGCCCAAACCACAGCCACAATAAGGATGCAAAGCTAATGCCCTACCCCACTGCCTTGAAGAGGTTGTGTCCATGCCAGAGAGATCCAGCAAGGCTGCTTGCTTGGCATCGGCTGGGATGAGGAGGCAGTGGCAGCTGCTGCCCAACTCAGCTCCAGAGCCCAACTTGGAGGGAACAGATTCCCTCTGATTGAACTTGAGACAAGTGTAATTAGCAGACCTGGGGTGGGGGCTGTGGGTGGGAGTCATGGCTGTCCCCAGCCCTGGTTGTGTGGGTTGTACCCTGAGTTGGGGGGGGAAGGAGTGGGGAAGCTGGCTTTCAACACAGGCTGGTTTGCCACTGTGATAAAAGGCTGAACAAAAAGCCTGGCAGTGAAAGTCACTAAACCCAAGTCAGTCTCCCCCAGGAGGGTTCAAAGAACCAGGTAATGGAAGGAGTTTGGGCAGAGCAGGGCTGGTAGCCTGGAGACAGGCAGCTGGTGTCCAGCTGATGCCATGGCTGCAAGCAAGCGTGGGTCTAGTGTACGCATCCCTGAACACTCTGTGACAGGGTCAGTCAAAAGTCTGCTTCAGTTCATGATGTTTTGTTGGTTCCTCATTATTTCCTACATGAGGTCAGAGTTTAACGTCCTGCTGCTGTTCCATGTGAACATGAAAAAAAATAAAAAAGAGGTTTCCCCCCATTCTGAGTTTAATTCTGAAGTCTGTTAAGTGCCGGTGTTATTTTCAGCATCTGGGGATGGTCAGAGGTGGGAGCACACGGTCGGAGGTGGAAGGCGATGGTCGGAGGTGGAAGGCGATGGTCGGAGGTGGAAGGCGATGGTCGGAGGTGGGAACACATGTTCAGATGCTTCCCTGGACTGGGATCTGAGCAACACCAAGGTCACGGGGTTTCTGAAAAACCAAAGGGATTTTTGGCACCCAGTGATAAGGCTGCAAGTGGCAGCAATGGATTCATTTGTAATCATCTGCCCACACTGATACTTAACCAGACGGATATAAGTAATTGATGCTTACATTTGCAAGCCATCCTCCTAAAAATGCTCCTTTTTTTGGTTCGTGTGAGATTTCAGTCTCGCTGGATCCAAAAAGGTCTTACGTTAAACCAGGGCAATTCTGTGTCTAGGTAACAGAAGCCTTCCAGAAGTAACTCGGGAAACAAAGTTACACAGAAGCCACTCGTCCTGGTGTTCCCAGCTTTCCTCGAACACCTTCGGCCCCCCGAGGGAACCAAGCTCCCCGCTGTCGCTCTGCGTCAGAGCCTCTGCGGGAGCCGCGGCCTCCGATGGTCCCGCCTCGGCCCCTCCGCACCCGCGGGACTGCCCCTCAGGCGAGCGCGAGGCTGCGTCTAAGAGCTGACCAATCAGGAGCCGCCGCTGGAGCTCTCAGCCAATCCCCTTTGGCCACGCCTCACCGAGGGTATAT
>JANHFX010012539.1:0-46386 GCA_027560015.1 Chloroceryle amazona
TTGCAGTTCAGCCGAAAACAGTGAAGGGAACCCGATAGAAGAGGGTTCAGTACAGGAAAGGAATGGGGCACGGGGGATTTCCGTAGACAGTCTGGGAAGGTGTTTAGTGCTCTTGCGACAGCGTGGCTGCAGGGGCCTCCAACCGGCCCCAGCTTTTATCTGATACCGAGGAGCCCGTGAGAACCAGTTTCCAGCCAAGGGGAATGCCTCAGAACAACGCTGGGATGCTCTGGCCTCTGGATGAAGGATTCCTTCTCTGTGGCAGACATGGACAATGCAATGTTTATTTTTGAGTCAACAGGGAAAGGAGGTGTGCTATGCCAAAAATTTAGCATAGGGAGATGAGCTGACTGGGAGATGTAGGGAGTCCCAGCGAGGAACTGGGATTTGTCGGGGAGGGAGGATGGGAGCAGGGCCAGCTTTGCTAAGGGTCAGGCACAGCTCCTTCTCTGAAGAAGAGACCGCATGGCTCATTACCCAGAAGGAGAACAGCAGCCCTGTACCTCAGGGTGAGGATGTCTGAGGGAGGCAAAAGAACTGGTTCCTTTTCAGAGCTCATTTGTATCTCTCCTATCGACCCCCAGTCATAAACTTCTCAAGGAGTCGGGAGAAACGTCAGCCTCACACGGTATCTAAATCATTGGTTCCTGCCTAGGAGCAGCCAATGCAGGATCAGAAAAATTGGGCCCCTTTGGACTGTCTCTAGTGGAGGAAACCATTTAAAAGAGCATAAAGCTACTTTTCAAGTCCCCATCCTATGAGTGCACTGTGGAGAGGGGTTCAGTTGCTTGAACAGACATTACTAATAATTCACTGTGCCTTTAGGGGAATTCTGCATTTAATTCATGGTCTTTCTGGCATGCAGCTCCTGGAGCAGAGACGCTATGAAGTGTGTAACCCCTTACTGCTGGGGTGCGGGAGGCAGAAATCGCTGAAGAGTGATTATGACCACTGTTGCTAAGAGCTGTTTTCTAGCAACCACTGTGTGGTAATGAATTTTATCAGCGACAGAAGGGATCCAACAGTAGGATCGAGACAGTAGAAATTTTTCCACTTGGCTCACTGGGATTAATATCACATTTATTAGAACAAAGGGAGGTCATTGTTCTTTGGCAGGAGGTGATTATCTTGCTGCTTAAAGTTAGTTAATGTTTAGGTCTAAAAATACATTTGTGAAAGGACCAGAAGTTTGTAGTATATAATTCATACTAAAGAGCTTTACTCAACTATTGTGGATTGTTTGGTAGAGATGGAAATTCTAGTTTAAGAGAACAGCAAATCCATGTGATTTGCAGCCTTTTTAATGGAATTATTACATAATGTCTGTAAAATGAATAATTTCTCTTCTAGGACTTTGTGGAGATTTGGATACTCTGCCAGACTACTGAAAAGTAATCATTTTAGGACAGCTGCATCAAATACATCATTTCCAGCACTTTGGATGCTATTGGCGCCATATCCTGGCAGAACACCTGGGCTGTTTGTAGTAGTAAAAAAAGTTAGTTTTTTTACAATGCCTGAATCCGTGGAGAATAAAGCTGATCTAGAACTGTACTTGCCGCATCCGGAAGTGCGGGGGATGACGCTGCTCAACAGAGAGGCTTTTAAAAGGACAGTTGTTGTTCCAGTTGTTAAAGTCAAGAAAGAAACTGTAAACACTTTTCTGAAATCCCTAAAACATATGGTACTACAGCGTCCGGGTCTAAAGCGAGTGGTTGATGATCCAGAAGATGAGGACAGTAGACTTGTTATTCTGGATCCTTATAAAATACCACAATTCTCACTGGGAGTGTCTGAGCAAGAGGTATTGAAACAGCTTAATGTTTGTCCTGAGGTGTCCAAGTATAACTTGGAGCTGACTTATGAGAACTTCAAGTCAGAGGAGATCCTACGAGCAGTCCTTCCCGAAGGCCAAGAAGTCACCTCTGGATTTAGCCGTGTTGGTCACATAGCTCATTTGAACCTTAGAGATCATCAGCTACCGTACCGACATCTGATTGGTAGGTCAAAATATCTTTCTAAAAAAAGTATTTAATATATTTTGTACATTGTTAAAAAGATATTTTTTACAGGTATTCTACCGATAAATTATTACTTGTAGAAAGAAAACTTGTGAGCGCTTTTCATGGCTTTCTGTTTTGACTTTAAACAGCCTTGTGCTGATGCTGTAGCTGTGCACAGAAGGCACAGTGCCCTCCTCGTACAGCAGCTGTGGTCTCACTTCACTGAGCATTGTGCCTCAGAAAGATGTCACATCTGCCACCCTGCATCATTAGGGTTGTTCTAACACATGCTTACTTTTGTTAATTTATCCATGGACAGCAGTGCTTGTGTCTCGTGTAGAAAGTTAAGAAGTTGTAGTGCCTTAACCTGCATATCTTTTGCTTTCTTTTTCAGGCCAGGTTTTAATTGACAAGAATCCGGGAATCACCTGTGTAGTGAATAAAACCAGTATTATTGACAGCACCTACAGAAACTTTCAAATGGAAGTGCTCGCTGGGGAGAGCAACCTGGTAACCAAGGTACGGGGGTTTTCCCTTGTAATTTTAAATTTAGTATGTTTAAACCCAAAGGCAGCTGCAGGAAAGATGTGACGAAGAGACACTGTTAAAACCATGCCTTTGCACAGTGCCCTTCCTGACACCTGTTGTAGAGTGTAAGAGTTGGCAGTTACATCTGCATTCATTCGTCCTGGTCTGCCAAGAGCAAATTCACAATCACAAGGATCATGGAGATACATAACCTTGCAAGTTCACAGCCTAATTTTTAATGATATATATAAAAGCAGCTGAAGTAAAGGTTCTTGCAGAGATACTAATTACAGACTTGTGGGAGCTGTTTTCCACTCTAAAGCCAAACTATGTAGTGGATTTGATCTAAGAAAGTGCAGATTCTTAATTTCACCAAGCCTTGCGCAGTGGCTGGTACAGAACGTAAGACTGGTTTTACATCTCACTGGCTTTGTGGCTTAGGCGATGCTTTGCCTACTCCTTTTTCCTTTTCTGTCAGCAGCAAGACAAACCTCATCTCTGTTTTGACATTTTTCAGGTGTAAAGCACTATGTAACTGCCAAGTATTCTTCACGTAGGCTTTCTTGTCTTTAGCTGAAAACTTGACCACTGGCTCAACTGAAAGAATACTTTTCCTAACTGTCAGCAGTTTTTATACTTCTAGAAGAGAAGACATTAGATTACCAAAGGAAAGAGAGAAAGTTTATTGGCTTGGTAGAACATCCCATACATGCAAAGAGGAGGCATTTGAATCGCCAAGGAAGAAGTGACAATCAAATGTTGTGCAGATGGCATTAGCTCACTAAGAGTGTACCTAGTGTGCCACTGAGCTTCACACCGAGGAGCGTGGGTACTCTTCACTATGTTTCTTGCTGGCAAAGCCATCATGTGGCGATTTGGCTCCAAAGTGGCTTGACTTTGGAGTCATGCAATTTATGTGTGGTGGTGCAAAGTGAGTATTGTCTTTCATGCCCCTGTCATCTGAATAAATCTGGTTTCTTTTAAGGTCTGTTCTTAAGATAGCGGTCATCTCAAAGTTTGGGTTTGGATCTGTTTCCAGACTCTGTCACCTTGTGAGATAAAATACAGTGTTTTTACAGAATTGGCTCCCAATGGCTTTGAATTTGGCTGAGTGCTGCCATTCTTGTCCTGATTCATTCTCAGACACTTATTTACTATGTGGACTCTGCTGAGGAGGGCTTGAGGCATCTTCCCAAGGTCTGCTTTCAATAAAGGAGTTGTCAGCCAGCCACAAAGCTCTTGAAAAGCCTCTGCTATTTTTTTTTTTCCTTTATGGTCATTTTAAGTTGCTGCTTTATTTCCACCTGGTGATTGACACGTGTAAACCAGCCATTGGATTGACAGTTGGAAGATTCCTTGGGGCTATTTCTGACGAGTAGATCTGTTTATACAAGATTCATGTGTACTACTAATGGGACAAATGTCAGTGTACACATTGATAAAGCACCTTGGTTTTTATCTGTCATAATTACTGATAATGTTTAAACATGCCCAGAATTTAAACACAGAGGCTTTAAAGAAATGTTTTGGACTTTCAGGTCAGAGAAAATAATACTGCATATGAATTGGACTTTTCTAAAGTCTACTGGAACCCACGTCTTTCCACAGAACACGAGCGTATTGTTGAGCTTTTAAAGCCCGGTGATGTCCTTTTTGATGTCTTTGCTGGGATTGGGCCTTTCGCTATTCCAGCAGCGAAGAAAAAGTGCCACGTATTTGCGAACGATCTCAATCCTGAATCCTACAGCTGGCTCCTGCACAACTGCAAACTGAACAAAGTAGAAAACAAAATAAAAGCATTCAACATGGACGGCAGGGACTTCCTCCGGGGGGTAGTAAGAGAAGAACTAAGTAAAGAGCTCCCACTTCTGAAAGAAGAACAGAAAACCTCTTTTCACATAGTCATGAATTTGCCAGCTTTGGCTATTGAATTTCTAGATGTTTTCAGGCATCTCTTAGCTGGGGAGCCGTGCAGCACTGCTGGCCTTCCCACGGTGCACTGCTATGGCTTCTCCAAACATGATGACCCTGCCAGAGATATTCAAGAACGAGCTGAAGCTTCACTGGGAACCTCCTTGGATGGACGCTGTTCTACTTACCTGGTTAGAAACGTTGCACCAAACAAGGAGATGCTGTGCATTAGTTTCCAGGTTCCAGCAGAGGTGCTGTACAAGAGGCCCTGCCCTGACGAAGGTAAGGAAAAGCCTCCTGTGTGGCACTTGGATTTCAGGCCACACCTTTGCTGTCTCAGGCCGGTCCCACCTTGTCAGGCCACTGGGCCCCTTTCAGTGGTGTGACAGTGATGCCGTACTCGGGCGTGAGCGTGGTGGGAGCCGGCAGGACTGAGCATCAGCACGTGTGCAGCAGCTGCCGGGCTTCGTGCACTCTCAGTAACTGCTCCCAGTTCCTCTGATCCCAGCGTGAGCCTCCGCAGAAAAAATGGTGGACTGGATATGATCATCCCACAGAGCATAAACCAGACCCTTACGCCTCAGATTGTGTGCTGGGGGGAGGATGGGGTATCCAACACCAAGCATGAGCTTCTCTTAGCTCGCTGCTTAAGAACTTCAGTCATTTTCACCCAGGGTTTCAGAAGTGTATGTATGAGTGACTGGTCCCAGTTCTGACCTTCTCCCTGAGGCTTGCACAGACACAGTTTAGATCTGGAGTCCCTACATCAGCAGAATTAGGCTCTGTACAGTTTCTTTGAGAAAGAGATACCTGGTTGATCTTGGGCTTTGCCCTACAGGACTGGGGGGAGGCTTCAGTTGGCAGTTACATGAACGGGAGGAAAGGAGGCTTATTTTTACTCTGTTTGGGGGTTTATATCTTACTTGTTTTATTTGTATTGTATATTTTGTTGGATAGCACTGAGATGTAGGTCAAAATGTAGCTCGGTACAGAGTTTTTGAAAGTCTTTTTTGGCATTTAGTAAAGACCCCCCCTTATTGCTCTAACAGTTTTCAGTTGTGACCATTAATCCTGATTTTAACTCTCATCCCTTCCTGTTAAATCACTTAAGCATTACATGGCTTGTGGTTTAGTTCAGTATGTTGACATTAAATAACTTACTTTTTCTAACCTTCTTCCAGCAAAACCAGCCTCTAAACGTCTGTGTACCAGCCAAGATTTTTCTGAAGAAAAGTTACTGAGCTGAAGACGAGAGTTACGGTAACTACCTCATTAGTTTGCTTGAGGTATAGAGAGTTTACCTCTGGTTTAGCCCTTGAGTTAGTTGAAGCTTTCCTGTGCTACTCATCTCAGTTGTCGAGATGTGTAATACATGTTGCAGTTTCCCCTCATGAGCCTTCCTTCCTGCCTTTACCTGTCTTTTAACTGTGGGAACAACAAGCAGATTGAAATTGTTGTTATTATAGAAAAATAAAACTTTGGTTTTTGTAATGAATGTGTTTTGGTACTTTCCTGCTCTATTGTTTCACACCCCATGATAATTCAGTGACACAAGCTGGGATAGTTTTCTGCTGGGCTGTTTTGATAATGTGCAGTTTGTGCTGAAAACAGTTTATGTTTTGCCAGGTCTAGCAAGGTGAGTTGTATAACCCCTGCCCTCGATCCTCTCTGGTGAACAGTTTGGGTGTCTCAGAATATTGGGTTGCTGTGAGCAGATGCACAAACACCAGAGGTGTTTGCATAAGCAAGATAACCTTTCAAAAACTTAACCTAAGACAGAAAAAGGCCCAGCTAACCATTTATACTTGTTCCTAGGCTTTTGAGTAATAAATGCTCTTTAACGCCGAGATGTAGTTAGAGATGAGTTGACTCCTAACTTGGTGTTTGCCCACGGTTAAAGCGGGAAGGGCTCTAATGCCATTGGCACTTTTGGAGATGAAGCCCAGGCTGGTGTTGAAGCGCTGGAGTGAGAAGCGGTACCTGGCTGAACAGCCCTGTCATCTTCAAACTGCATCCTCATGTGGCTTTTGTGCCTCTGCCATCTCCTGGCTCTTCTACCACCTCCCTGACTGCTCCTTTCTGCAGTCACTGGATGATCTCTGACTGGCTGGCTGTATTCTGCAGGGATTTGAAAAGCCTCTGCCTTTGATTTCCTTTTCTTACCAATCCAAACTATTGTTGGGCAATGTCAACCACAAACCGTTCATTTGGATGAAGAACTCAGCTCACCCTGTTTCAAATATTTTCCTTCAGTCCTGGCTTAGAGCTCAGGCCTGGCAACTCAGTCAGCAGATGTCCATCTCCCGCTCTGGCTCTGCTGCTGGGGCTCCATCCCTCAGGCCTGCAGCCTGACATCTTGTTTCTCACCCAAACAACTGCTCAGACCCGTGGATTTGTTTTGCTCTGCATTTCAGCCTTTCCCTTGGCTATGAAGCCAGTGCTTTTGAGCACATCATCACGGCTTGGTTACCTCTGGATTTCATTCATCAAGTAAGGAGGGAAAATCACCGTGACTCACTCATGCTATCTTGAAAGCTGCTCTACAGATTACTTCCCTGGCCTGCCACTCAGCCTGAGAATTCATCTGCTGGCCTTCAAAATAGCATCACAACAGCTTTAAACTGTTTGTCCCTGCTGTCAGTGACAGGCACATTGTATCCTCTCCCTGCAGTCACTGCTCTTCTAACAGCAAGCACTGGACTTCTCCCTCCAGCCTGTGATGCCCTCGCTGCTGTCTGTTATGTTTTCTAACCAGTGCATGCTCTCCTAGCGCTGCCCTGTGGGCTTCCCTTAAACCTCTACAAGCTGCTTTTGAACTCCAGAGCCCTCTGTAAATGCTGCGGGATCTCAGGAGAATGCAGGGCCTTGACTCCTCCCCCAGTGCAGGTGGACTCACAGTCTCCAGTGCTGCATCGCCGAGTCCTACAACACCTGGGCACAGGCTTTCTGTCTAAGGCCGAGCCACCTGCCCCGGGCAAGGAGCAGTACTCTGCTGGCTGACATCTTTTCTACACCTCCACCTCATGTGTAGCATTACCTGTTGGCAATTATTTTGGGCACGAACAACAGGATTTTAGAGAAAGGGCCATGGAAATTTTGGCACCTCCCTCCCCTTTCCTTAATAAAGGAAGCACCGAGTCTGGAAGAGAGTTTATTCTTTATTACAACACAGAATACATACATTCATTTAGTACCCTCCTCAGAGCAGTATTCAGTAACTATTAACGGATGACCCATAAACCCTGGCCCAGGGTTTCCTCCAGAGGCTGTCCCGAGCAGTTCCCAGCCTCTCACAGTTTATACAGGCTCATGGCAAAGACCAGCCCGCCACAGTCAGCCCACCTCTGCTGCAGTCAGCCTGCCTCCCACCACAAGCGAGCAACACCTAAAAGCAGCAGCTCAAGCAGCAAGGGTCATCCCAAAAGCCAGACAAAGGGATGTTCCTGCCAAAATAACCTCCTGAAAATGTGACAGCAAAGTTGGAAACAGAACTAAACAGGAAAAAAAAAACAAATCCAATTTTGACTACTTTAATGATCTAGCCTCGTATCGAGGCTTCTTAGGTTGCTTCTAGAGAAACTAAGTTGAAAGACTTTCTACTACAGGTTTGTTTTCCAGACAAAGGTAAGAACCAAGTGACATCAGGAAGGATCCTGCCTAAGAGTTGTGTCAGCATAGTTCCAGGGTTTCTCATCCTATCCAGCTGGCAGGAGGAAAAACCCACTTGCCTGAACTGGGGAAACGAGTTTTATGGGAAGAAAACGTAGGCTTGAATATTGACACTAAATGTTATAATCAAAATGGCATTTAAAAGCTTGTGCAAATAAAACCCTGCAATAAGAGTAAAACCACAAACTTTTTTATTAAAGTCTGGCTTTATTTAGAAAAAATTTACAAGTGTATTTCTTAAAACCTCAAACATATACAGCTGAGTTATTCACATCTTCCATTAGATGTGGCTTATTGCTTCAGCCTCCCTCAGCAAAGTGCCACATGACTAACGAGTTTCCCCCTCCACAAAAATGTATCTACCACTCTACAAAGCTCTGGTGCAGACGGCTTTTTCTGTTTTCCTTTAACACTTAAACACAGCTGGCTTTACACAGAAAAGTGACGGCAGCTTGTCCATTGTGCAGATGGCAGCAATTTTACCTAACCTTTGCTGGCTTGGTTGGCTTCTCACCCCCTTCCATGTCCCTCAGTCATGGACCGATGCATTCTGGCTAACTGGGGTGCCAGAAAAGACCACTGAAAGCATCCTGTAAGGCTCGGTGACAAGCAAGAGAAGAAGTGTAGCCCCCAGCAAGATCCTGTGGAGAGGCAGCTCGTACATGGTTGAGATACCTAAAACAAAGACAAGTGTTACTTTAGCGCACCAATAAACACATCGAACACTTGCGTGTTTCACAGGACAGTGAGGTTGAGGCTGCTTTTTGGGGGAAAGCAAGGAGACACCAGCTGCCTACTGCTGCCCACCTGTGAACTTCAGTATAAGACCTCAGTATAAAACCGCTGTTAGTCAAAACAGTGACATCGCTGATGCACCTTCTGAGAAGCTGCCCAGCCAGAGCACTGACGAACCTCTGCTCTTCGCGACAGGCTGCACAGGGTTAAGTGCACTCACTGGTTTCTACTCTCTGTGCTTGCTCTGGGAGGAGGGTTGCGTTTTTCCCCTTTGGTAGGCCCTTCTGAGATGACAACACAAGCTTTCCTCCTGTGCTCCCATAAGAATCAGGGTTTCAGCTCTGTCCAGTTAATGCTGGGTGCTCACAGGAGCTGACTGTGCAAGTTGCTCTGATGACAACAGGGCTGAGATTTCTCCTCTTGGACCTATCTGCATCTGGAGTAAGTCCACTGACACCACAGAATTAGACCTGTAGGAGGCTGTCATCAACATTTTGTCTAAAGAAGCCTCTCAACTTCACCATTAATGAAGGATCGCCAGTCATTTGCACACCTATCTAATTTTACACTAAACCCGCCAGACAGAGGAGCTGACATTGAAGCACACTACCTACACTGGCATGGCCACGAGGTCTTGGCTGCCCTCAGCTCCTCCTGTGGGCTCAAACCAGCCAAGCATGCCAAGAGCTCCCACGAAAGGTGTCCACCAAGGGCTCTGAATGGTTCCATTCAATTCTGTAACCTTATAGCCCCTGCACCCCACATAAGGCAAATACAAGACTGGATTCTCAGCTAGTTTTGCACCAAAACCCGGTCGCGTACAAAGGCAGACAGAGGCTGTAGCCTCATACAGTCAGCACGAGCACCTCAAATCCTCAGCCCTGTGTAAAATACCATAAATGAGAACTGCTTTTCACAGTGGCCGTGAAGCTGCTGAGCTCCAGCTAGCTGCTTCGATTCATCACTTGGTCCATATTGCTCCTGGGAAGGTTTGAGTCATTCCACCTCTGGCTTGGCAATTCGAGCATAAACTTGCAAAGCGCATACAGCCTTTTATAATGTTATCCCGAGAAACCTAAACCAGCTGCACGTTTGGCAGGAAAATACAGGACCACCAGTAAAATATCCAAAACAGTTGCATCTTTTAATTTACGACTGTACACTGTTTCCATAAAGAGTGTATAAAACAGGTCAGGTTTTATAGGTAAGACATAGTAAACAGTCATACCCATTGATGCGATAAATGTGTAGAAAAAGAGGTTACAGAGAAATGATTAATTACAGTTTGAAAACTGTATTTCTTGCACCTAATAACCACAATGCACAGACATGAACAACATTTCTGAGTGATTGCTGGTGAGATGCTGAAGCTGAGAGACTGAATTTGCCTCCTGGGGCCCAGTTCAGGTGAGCTCTGCTACTCTGTACCAGCTTGTGGTGAGTCTGGCCCTCACTGCTGGACACTGGTTCCCATCAGCACAGGCACAGACATCAGGGCAAACACCCTTTCAATAGCGCTTTGTCCAAAGGGAATCTACAAACAGAGCAGCAAAGCTGGTCATGTCCCAATGTGCAAGGGAAGATGGGCTGCAGAGAGCTCCTCTTTTGTAGGAGAATGCATTTAAGAGATTTTTAATTTTTTTTTTTTCTTTTAAACATTCTTTTTACTTGCCCCTTACTATTTTAGGACAAAAATCTCATCCTTCCCCAAGGCCTTTTACAACTGCTGTGGGAAACGGGAGCTCTTTTCCCCCAGCCAGGAATGATGAAGGGATACTGACAACAGCAAATAATTTCCTTCAAAACACTGGTGTGAAACTACTTCCACCCTCCAAACCCCAGAGTCTTATAAAAATCAATTCCCATCTCAGATTTCGCTTCTATCACGTTTATCTCATTGCACAAGCTTCATTTTCCACTCATGCACGGAACAGTCTGGAGAAAATGGGATTACTTTACATTTCTATATTAACAAAAGTTGGTTTTGTGGTTTTCATTTCTTACCTTTTGTTACTTAAATATCACTAAAAGGAGAGAGGCAGAGTCTGTTGTTTCCCTGCTTTTTAGGTCACCTGAAATTGGGGCATTAGTTTCATAAAAGGGCCTGATTTACAGCTCTTCCAGCATTTATAGTTGACTGGTATGTGAACTCTGAAGCAATACAACATCACCACTGAAAGGCTCTGATCAACTTTCACTCCCGCAACCTGCGTTAATTCTCCTTACTCCTGTGAAACAAGCACGACATGCTGCTGGCTGTCAAGTGAGGTCTTTATTTTCTCGTTAAGTATCTAAACTTACTGCTCTTGACCCATTTAATGACTGTGGTACACCAGGCAATTGCAAAGAATCTGCCACGCTGAAGCCAGACAACAAAAAGTGAATGTTTCACTTTTCCACACCGCTCCCCATCTGCGCTGCCTGAGACTGGCCGTGTCCTTCGCCGGAGAATCTCTCTGAACTGGATTCCTGGGGTTTCTGGCAGAGGTCAGCACATCTTTTCATGTACACCTTTACAACAGCAGCAGGAAGAAGCACTTGCCAAGTTTTATTTCCAAAAAGTCAAGCTCCGTTAGGTCTTGGGACCTGGAGGTAATTGCTCTCACTAGTTAGCAAATTCCAGCACACTAGGTCTGTTTTTCATAGGTTTATTTTAAGTACCTGTAAATCTTATAAGCAGAAACCAGGAAAAAGAGGTTTGCTTTTTCTGGTGCACAGTTTTTTAATGTAACTTGTTTTTACTGAGGGCAGACTAAACTCTGAAGTTAAAAAAAGCCTGCACTGTTATTTCTGAGCAGGCCTAAAGGGCTGTGTGTTCCCTGCCCCATGGTTTCACACTTCCCATTCGCCCTAATGCCTACGCTCCGCTTCAGGCTCTGCCCAAACAAGCCCCCTTTCCTTAGCTGCAGCCATTGGATGTTGATCTGCCCCCTTAACCTTTCCCGTCAGTTAAAACACATCGTATTTTGTTCTTCATGAGCCTTCAGGGGACTCATTCCTAACCTTTAGTTTCTCATCACCACGCAGGGCGAAAAAAAAGCGCCTCCTGTTTTCAAGGCAAGAGGTGCAATTCACAGTTCATGCAGAGGCTCAGGATCAAGCTGGCCTTTCCTGGGGGTGGGTTTCCTTCGTGTTTTCTCCTTTCCAAGGGCCATGTCACCATCACTTCATCAGGATGACTCAGGAGAACTATGCCTGGCAGCAGACACAATCCCCCATGCCTTTCCACCCGCTGCCTGGGCGGCCCCAGCCCCAGCTGGCATTGCCATTTCTGAGGGCCAGAGGACCCAACGCCAGCTCGACAGGCAGTAGCACCCGACTCCCTGGCAAACATCCCCTCACTGCTCCACAGGGTGGTCTCATTTCAGAGAAATTCAGGAAAGACTTCAGAAACAATCAGAAACAGCACAATCAAACTAGCACGCCAGGTACAAAAAAACCAACCAAATGGCCAAACAAAACCCAACCAACCCAAACATCCGACCAACAAGCCAAAAAAACCCCACAGTACTTCCCTCCACCCACCCAGCTGAAAGTATCAGTGCTGGGGATGATTTCACACAATCTTCCCGCGTCTGCCCAAGATAAATACGCTCCCACGGGTGTTTCTGCAGATGCACCAGTGGAGGTAGGTATGGAATACTATGTATTTGGCATACAGACTGTACATTTTTGATCTATTAGGTATTTTATGGGAGTGAAGAAAAGAAAAATCATTCACAAGTTGTTCAATGAAAAAAAAAAAAATATATAAATGTAATTCTATTCCACTGACTAGATTTACTGCTCATCTGATTATCCGCAGTATCCAAGACAGAAAGTAATGGGGCAGACGTTAGATCTGGGAAGTTTTCCAGGTTCATCATTTAAATAATAAATAGTGGTTGCATGAAAGCAAGCAAAATACTCCAGTCTGGAAAGCTGTGTAAAGCATTAGCAATGCAGTAGCACGTGCTGCATTCCAGAACCCTTCTGGAGACAGTATTTTCATTAGATTTACCAAGTCTCTAAGAGGAGCTATCGATGCATTATTCAGAGTATCTTGGCTCTTATCAGATGAGGATAACTGGATTTTCTCTGGCCTGTTTTTCATTGAAGAATGTGTGGCCCCCGAGCAGGTAAAAAGAGCTCCTCCAAGCAGCTGTGGTTTTGTTTGAACCAGTTCTATCCCACGTGGTCGATCCATGCAGCCAAAGCAGAATTTGCTTATAAAATGAGCCACGCTGATTGCTGTTCTTCATTCAATAGCCCTGGGATATTCATTTGGGAACAGGTTTTCACTAGGTGTTATTCAGACACAGCGTGACTCTCCCCTCCTCAGAGACTGTAACACTGGAGTTTGGACAAAAGCACGACGCACGGGAAGCCGGTAATCAAAGAAGTGATCCAGAATAGCAATCCATTCCTCCATGGACTAGCTACAAGCCTGACCTCAGGTCCCAGAAGTCAAAAAGCAATCTTTGATCTGTTTTAACAGACACTCTTTGGGCACTATTATCATATTCAGATCTTAACAAACAAACCAGCCGTTACCCGTGTCAGAAGTTCCTGCTGACCACCCCCCAGCACAGCCTGTCCCAATGTATGATACCACTTCAACAGAACCATGAACCCAGCAAAGGCTCCTCACAAGCCCAATTCAATCCCTTCTGCGTGCCTCGCACCGTTCCCAAGGTCACACTTCCAGCTCTGATGGCAGTGAGGCACCTCCATCAGCCGCTCCTCTCTTCTGCCCTCCAGGATAACAAGGAATAAATGGGAGCAATCTATTTAATAGCTGAACAGGGAATAGGTCCAGGGCTGCCTCAAGGAACCGAGATGTCATGTGGTTGATAAATACAGTGTAACAATTTTAATTAGATTGAATGTGACCAGGAAAGTCAACAAAATGGACAACAAATAGTCGCAGCGTGGGGTTTGCTGCAAGCACCAGCAAACGGGCAGGCAGCTGCAAGCTGCAATAACTATGGGGGGCTGGTGGTTGGATTACGAGGGGTATTTTTTAAAGCCTTTGCATATACAATTGCAGCAATCGGTGTCAATGTCAAGAAACTGTGAAGCACGATGAGGTCTCAATATGACACATCCCAAGGCAGACAAAAAAAGAATGTAGTTTTGCCCTGGTTATGTCACCCGTTATTCTTGCAACAGGACAAGAGCAAATACACAAGAAAAAGTCAATCGAAATACCACAACACAGATTTGGCTACAGAAGAACCCTGCCAAAGACTACAAGAGAGCCTACTGTAAACACCACCCCTGAAACTCCCCTAATCCATCCCACTTGTATACACCATTTCCACCAGTTCAAATGCAGTTTAGGAAGCCAGTTTATTGTGTTATTAATAACACTGTTTAGCAATGCTAGTTTTCTGAGGGCTTAGCGAGCAGAAAGTGCTCATCGAGGTGTCAGATGAGCACCAGACCAGGAAGGAAAACTACAGACATTGCCTTGTCCTTGTCACAAACTTGTTCAGCCCATTGTACATATCCGTGTCCCAAAAAACTGCTGCAGAACTGTCACTTACTCAACATGATTCGCAGAGCTGTGCCCAGAGTCCCTTTCCTTCAAACCAGAACGTGATCAGGCGTAGAAGCTTGCAGCATGCTGGTAACACCATCACCTCTGGCCCCAAAGCAGGGGACACAGCAGCGATTCCCTTGCTTCGGGGCAGAAGCTGCCAGAACCGACTGCTGCGTGCACAGTTGGTGTCACGAGCAAGCCCTCTGGGTACAGCTGACTTGACCTTTGATGGCATTTCCAAGAGCTTGCTTGAATTGCTGGGAAATAAGGATATGCTTAGATGATGCTTGAGTATTTCCCTCTCCACTCTACTTTAGAGGGAAACTTCAAGCAGCTTTCCAACAAGGAGAAGACTTCGGCCTTCCGCTTGCCATAAATTCTTCAAAAGCAGATGCCTACTGACTCTAATGGTTCTCTTTATTACAATGAAGATGGAAGAAAAAGCTTCTTAATTGGGATTTTGAGTTCACAGCTCCTAGAACTTTTATTTCTCAGTTTTGGGTCTTCTAAGGGAAGAACTCTGTTCTACCAGAAATAACTTTTCCTAGTAGAATAGCCAAGAAAACCCCAACCCACCAAATCAATGAGAGAATTCTAGGACCTCTAGTGATTCTTTTCAGCCTTTTCCATCTGCTTCTTCTAAACAGCAATTGATTTCAAACACTGTCAGAGTGTTCCTGGGCAGGAGTACAGGTCAACTGTATGTGGTGAAACAAAAGTTCTTTAAAATAAAAATAAAGCCGGTCTACCACAGCACCTCGACTAAGATGGACCAGCACAGAGGTCTGCTACCAGACAATGAAGGACCAGAAAAAAGAAAGAAAGCCTAGAAAAGCAGTATTAGCCATGAACGAGCTGTCTCTGATAAAGCCAGTTCTGACTCCTGAGGTAGAAATCAGTTATGAGTTAATCCTCCCTCTTTTCCTCCATTCCTCTCCTATCAGAAGGGGCAACCCAGCAGCATCTTGGGGCTCTGTGCTCCCGCTCTGGAAGTGGTGGCTTTGCTCTGCACCATTCAGCTACTGCAGTGACCATTAAAAGACATTCTGGAGTGTTTAACATAAAAACTAAGGCACTTTTATTTCATGTTTCACATACACAGTTTCCTCTCTCAATGGTGAGGCACATACACAGACTGTAACACATCTAATTCCCTACAGCAGAAGTGTTATTAGAAGTTACCTAAGGCGTCGGTGAGTACAGTTGTGAATGTCACAGCAGAAAATCTTTAAATGCAGAGACACAAAGACAAAGAAGCCATCCTTGGTGGAGGGGAAGAGGGCAGAATCAATTTTTCCCATACTACTTTTCCTGAAAACTTCCTCTTTTTGGGATGAAAGCCAGACTCCAGGGATCAAACATTTCCACTGAAAAGCTTATACATTAGGGGATGGAATCACAGAATCACAAACCAGCTTGGGTTGGAAGGGACTTTTCAAGGTGATCTAGTCCAACCCTCTTGCAGTGAGCAGGGACATCTGCAACTAGAGCAGGGAGCTCAGAGCCCCATCCAACCTAGAATGGAATGTTACCAGGGATGGGACATTGACCACCTTGCTGGGAAACATGGGCCGGTGTCTCAACCACCTCACTCTAAAAAATTTTCTTCCTTCTACCCAGTCTGAATCTCACCTCTTTGAGTTTAAAACCATTACTCCTCATCCTGTCGCAACAGGCCCTGCTAAAAAGTTTGTCCCAAATTTTCTACAAGAAGCCCCTTTTATGTATTGGAAGTCTACAGTAAGATCCTCCCCGAGCCTTCTCCAGGCTACATGCCCCCGGCTCTCCCAGCCTGGCCTCCCAGCAGAGGGGTTCCCACCCTCCCATCATGGCTGTGACCCTGCTCTACACCCACTCCACCAGGTCCCTGTCTCTCCTGTGCTGAGGAGTCCAGAGGTGGACCCAGAATTGCAGGGGGGGTGTGTCTCACCAGGGCAGAGCAGAAGGGCAGAATCACCTCCCTCAACCTGCTGCCCACATTGTTGGGATACAGCCCAGGATCCAGTGGTTGACCCTCTGGGCCATGAGTGCACTGACTCACGTCCAGCTTTTCACACATCAGTTAACCCTAAATCCTTCTCCACAGGGCTGCTCTCAATCATATCAGCCCCCAGCCTCTACTGATACCAGGATTGATGTCATTGATGAAGATATTAAACAGTACCAAAGAGGAAAATTTTCTCATGACAGCTACCTCATAATACATCTTCAGTGCTCCAAACTGAATGCATCATAAAAAAAAAAGTGTCTTCTACTGCTGAAAAAAAGTTTAAAGGATGAAAAGCTTTAGAGAGCACCTGGTTCTCCAGCATTTTCCTAGCACTGCAGTTCTACTGCTGCTCTAGTTTTTAAATAGACACAAGATCGGAATCAGGTACCCACGTTTATTTAACACGCAGTTAAACATTTGCTTTTGGAGTGAGAAGCCAAAGCTGCCTAAAGGGAAGATGAAAAGCCATGGAGAAATTAAGATCAAAGGAGGAGAGATGCCTTCTGCCCCACAGAAACTCTGACATAATTTTAAAAGAAGGGGATGCTTTAAAGTGTAAATATGGGAAACTAATGAAGAAGGTTTTATAGAATAAAGGAAGCTTTGTATTACTCTGACCAAATATGCATTTTCTGCTGAATGACAGCCCTGGGATACCACTCGCAGGCTGTGCAGACAGGTTTCTGCAGGTACTGCCCTAACTGTTTTTAGACAGCTCCAGTCCCACTGCAGGGTCCTACGCAAGAAGGCACCAGACTCGATTCAATTATTTCATGAGGAGAAAGACCAGACTCAAGGATTATCCACATAAAGCACTGTGGACATCAAGACAACAGACCTAAAACACTCCGAAAAGGGAGGGAAACCCCTTAAATGGTGCAAAGTGACCTATACCCTTCTTCGAGGGAATTACAAATCAAATCACACCCATATACAATACATTAAAAATGTTAACAAGCAGACGTCTTTTTTCACTGAGGAATTATGCAAACTAGAGATTTACATTCAACAAGAATGCAGGCGAGTAAATCCAGTGTGCACTTGATAGATACACTTTGCATCTCGTGTGAGCCCAGAGTTCACAACGGGTGTCTGAGTATTTTTTGTGATAATCATCAAATGCCACATTCAATCGGGTTCTCTTCACATTTGACCAGGCAGCATCACTTCAGATGAGGTGTCACACTTTGAAGATGTAAATAGCAGTGAAAGAGCAGCCATTCCTGTCTTCTCAGTACCTTCTGTGATCAGAGATAATGTGGGAGATCTTGAATGATTCCACTTTCAAAAGTTAAAGTCTTCTGTTGGGATTTTTAGTTTACAAAACAAAAAAAAAGCTGAAGCTGCTTTCGTACTGCTCGAGTACACCACAATCCCCAGTAGTCATGCTTCAGAGAAAGGCACATTTCTCAGCTGATCTAAGTCAACGTGGTTTATGGATTTCTGCTGTTATAGGGCAGATTCCAGACAATGATTATCTGAAAGTTCTCCTCATCTTAGCAAGCGACTGCCCGTTTTAAAATAAAAATGGGAAATGGAAAGCAGAACCTGCAAACATGTTAATCCTTTGCAAGCAAAGGAAAAATTAAAAGCTACCCAATTGCTTTGTGTTCACGTGTTTTAACTCTATAAAGGGTTCTGTGCTGAGTCTTCTTTCTTCAGTTGCTGAGGGGCTCTGTCACATCCCACTTTCCTCCCAGGAATATATGTAGTTGTTTTAATGGTCCCATACACATCAGTCTAGAACCACCACTGATTATGCCATGCAAACAGTTTTGCTCCCTGTTGCTCGCCACACATTCCTGCCGGCCTTCCAGACACCGTCTCCAAAATATGCGCAACCACTACCATCTGGATAAATTGTTTTGGGTTTTCTTCCTGCAAACTGAAAGGGTTTCTGCTTAAACTCTTTCCCAAATAGCTGTCTGAATTCGTTATCCCCGCATATTTAGCTGCTAACAAGAGGTTAATGTTTATTTCTAGAAACCTTGCTCACAGGAAGCCTTCCTTCAGCACGAGTGACTTCCGTAACTCGCGCCGCTAGGAGCGGAGGGGTCAGGAGCGCTTGTGGATGAGCGGGGGCACCTGGTCCCCCATTTGTCATCTTCCTGAGGTCACCCGCCAGCTGTCTGTCCTCTCAACACCCAGCCTCGCTGCGGCGGCAGAGGCATTCTCCCTCGCTCAAGTTTCCAGGTCTGAACTTCCAGATACAGTAAATCAATCAGCCATCGCAGAAACTGCTCAAACAACTGCAAGTAAGCGTTTTAACGCCCTTGAGCCGCCGCGCTGCGTAACAAGGACACTGCAGTCCTCGCTGGAATCCAACGAAGCACTCGCTCTGCATGACCAGTATAGATTACACTTCGGAGGACTGCAGAACTGCAGCTACATTTAGTCTATGACTATATCAGGCTCCACTCGTACTTGACCCCAAGAAGAATGTCATTGAACACAAGGGCCTTTTCTCAGCTATGATCTTATTTTTTTCCTTTTTTTTTTTTTTCTTTTCAACAGCTAAAAAGACTGTTAACCCATCACTTCTGTAATTGCAAAGCAGTTCTCTCTCTCTCTGTGTTGGGGATCTGTTATGGCATGGCTTGATCTTCACATTCTCCATCCTTCCCCCTGCCCTCCAACTCCACTCTTCCTCCTGCACACTTTGTTTAGGACAAAGGTCACCAGAAGAAAGTGGATACACTTAAATAATTACTATTACTCTGCTGAAGTTAACCATTGTTTGGTAACTTACTACCTGAGTCAGGATTGTTTTCACAGGCTTATCCTTGTTGGTTTTTCTTTAAAGGATTAGGGCAAATTCAGTCTCACAGACATGGCTGTGTCTTTGCCCATGGCCAGGAGAATGTTCCCCTGGGTTCAACTCCAAGAATACAGCACCTCTTCTGCAGGCAAAAAGAAAGAACACAACTTTTATACTAAAGACAGCTCTCTTGAACGGACAAATTTTTCTTTTAGGATCAAAATTCCCTACTGTTCCTCACTCTCTGCCTTTTTCTCTGACTTCCGCACACCCCACCGCGTACCATAAATCCCCCAGCGCACGACAAGCAATCCATAATTGATGAACCGGGGCTTTGAGCAAGCTACATGAAAGAGATTCCTCCTGGACCCGTTTCCATGTAAATTATGCAGCTGCAAAGCAAATGGAGCCCTTTCTGAACAGAGCGCCCAGTCAGGAACACCTACAGAAAGAGGATGGAGATGCACAGAGACTTTTCTCCCCTTTTTCAGTATGCTTTGCTTGGTGCACAGTTCTGTGGCAAGAGACCACAAGGACAGTCACAGCTGTACCATGGCTGCAGAGTGCAGGGCAGCCTGCCACAAGCAGAGAAGAGATATTTTTACCCTGAAGGTCTGGTAAGGACCTTGACTTTGGGACCAAGGCTGGAAAATGGACTGACCAGCAAACTTTTAGAGTTGGGTGGGTTTGGTTTTGTTGTTTTTTTTTTTTGTTTTGGCTTTTTTTTTATTTTTGCACTGCAGGACTGTGTCTTAGTGCCAGAAGGGAAGGACAGAGCCCTGGGTGACTCAGGTGTCAGGCGCAGTCACAGCCAGGATGTGGACAAATGGAGATCAACAGCCTCCTTCACCCCATGCTCTCCACCAGTTTATCTCCTCCATCTACCTGCTCTGTTGCATGGCTCCAAAATGCCACCGCAGGGCTCCGAGCTTGGTGAGAACAATGAGGCTGGACCCAAGGGGAAAGAAACATCACCTTCTCCTTCCTCCCTGCCAACTTAGAGGACTGCAAGCATGAAAGTAACACCAGGAATGCATTTACCACAGCCACAGGCTTTGCCCCCAAATCACTTCTGATGGAAAACAACCTCATCTGAACAAAGAAAAAGCTGCAGAGTATATAACCTCAGCTTCACTGTGACACAGCATCCTCTGCTCTGACAGAGCAGCAATAAATTCATGTCGTATGGTAATTCCAGTTTAATACAACTCAGAAACAAAATAGCACAAGATGCACAAGAATTTCTAGAGGGTTTTTAACCTCTGATACTAATCAGATAAGTAAGCCACCAAACCTAATAATTATCTCAAATGAGTAACTGTGCTCGTAGTTATTTGCTCAAGGTAATAAGAACCCAAAGTTATTTTCTTTAGGCAGTATTTGAAAAGCATAATTGTTAAAAGCAAAAAGACTGCCGTCTGAATTACACTATTTAAAGAAGATGAGGCTGTTCAGGTCAAAGCAAGGTGAAAAAAACAGGCTGCCTGCTATTGCAGCTGACTAATGCTCTAATGCATTAGACCCTCCACTTCTTCAGGTTCTGGTTGCTGCTGATCAGGTCAGCATTTCAATTAATCTGATGTTGAGGATCAAGTTTACAGCTCTCAGCCATGCTGGCATTTGCTCCTCAGGAAGGCCTGTAAGAGGTGGGAGGCAGAAAGGGGGGCAGGAGCTAGGAGTGAGGGTTTCTCCCCAAAACCATGGCTGGGCTAAGAATTAGAAGCATCTGCCCAAGTCATGTGCAGACTTTTGGCTGAGTTCTTGAACACCAACCTGCAAAAGAACTGTTTAGTCCCACTCTGAGCAGTCGGAGACAGCTCACAGAGGTGGAGGGACAAGAGGAAAGAGTTGCTCTGTTCTCTTGAAAATATTTTTATAGTGGAATTAAGGGGAAAAAAACATTACTTCAATCCTAAGAAGTTTCCTCCTATTTGTCAACATATGGTAGGAGCTATTATTATTTGGCTTAAAGTAAGCCTATTTTAAGCCTATTTTTCTGTTATAACAGTTCAACATTTCTATTGTGAAATCTGTGTGTAATCGTCTGGATTTTATTGTCCTTCTCTATTATGCTCTGGTGGAATTTCCAGAGGGGGGGAAAGCGATGATGATGGAAGATTTTCATTTTACTCTTCTAAAAAGACAATGAATTAAGTGTCTAAATGGAGTTATTTTATGAATTTCTGTTGAATTAATTTTTATTCTCCGCTGCTTTCAGCCGAATACAATTTCCCGAGCCAGCAGGAGCACAAATATCAAAGCAGAAGCGTGCTGAGTTAGGCAGAATCTTTTAGTTCCACCTAGGGAAGAAAAGTACTAACAGAGTTGTTACAGAGAAGTGACAGTCCCAGTTACTCCAATTCTCCACAGGTATTTGTATAACAACTCACCCCACCTTGCAAACTGCATCCTCAATAAATGTATCCAAAGAAGTCATACATACAGACTGATTTGATTCTAAAACATTCCGGTGCAAAAACTGCATTTTTCAACATTCACAGAAAGTGCCCAGCGATTGGAAGGGATTATTAATAAATAATGACATTTAATAAGTTATGTGGCGATACCCTGCTGAGAAGAGAAACATTAACACTAGGTGGCAGAAGGCTCTGTCACATTGAAGACACCTGCAAACGGACACTCACAGTCCTAGACTTCAGCTTGATAGCTCATTTCAGAAGAGCTAAGGGGAAAACGGTTGAAAGCAATATAGCTATAAAATGCCATTTTCCACCCACTCTTCTATTTCCGGCTCTGATATCCTCAGCTCATCTCATTTCACTGTTTAAAAGATTGTTGACTATCCTCAAATCTGAGTACACTTCTAAACTTGAACCTTAAATCACCTCTTATTCAACCCAGGTGAAATTCTGTCTGTTACAGGCAATTCTCTGAAGCTTACTTAAGTAAAAGAGGAATTCCCAGTTTAAAGAAATAAATGGCCATTAGGGCAAGTACACAAAAAACCATACACTGCAAGTTACCTTAAAAGGTACCTGATGCCAAGCTCAGAGAGCTAGAGCAAGCACACTTCTGAAGCTGAAAGAAAACCATCAACCTACAAGCAAACTCATCCAAATCTGCTCAAGAGCCACTGTGGAAGAGGCCTCTCAGAAACGGCAGCTGCTCGTGCAATGGCAGCACTTCATGGAGAAAAGTTTTTAGGAGATACTTTGTAGTTACATAGAAAATTCCACAGTGTCAACTGGTTTCTTCTAATTTTACATATTTAGCCCTTTTGAAAATGCTTATGCATGATTTTACTTCTGGCCACTATTTCAACTACTCTGAAGTTTCTCTCTCATCCAGTCTAAGTCCAATGAAAGGAAACAGACTTTTTTTATTTCCAGTAAAAAAAGAGACAGGTGAAGAAATACCAGCAGTCACAACTCAAAGGCAGTATATGAAGATGAATTTGCTGTGTGGGCTCTAACAACCTGGACAGAAAACAAAGAGCAACGTTAGATGTAAGGAGGAAGCTGTAAACACAGAGAGGAAAAGTGGGAGACAACCAATGTCTAGATGTTGAAAACCAAGAGCGGGTGGGAGGAGAATGACACACTGTTTCCTTAGACAAATAAGTTGGAGTTGACAGCAAAGACTTCTTCTAGATCATTGTGGCTCCACTGCTTTTATATTTGCCAACCAGTAATACCCCAGATTTACAGCGCTGGAGGGTTGGGTTCTACAAGCGTAGCTGCTGCCAATGAAGAGCTCAGTAGCTTTGTGGTGGGTTATTTTGCACCTCTAGACACGGAGACTCTTTGTGTTTAAATATAGCATATTTTATCATTCACAGTTGTCAGCAGTGGAAATTGTCATCTAAGCAGTAAAAGATGCTGTTGAAGAAACAGGAGGGATTGGTTAGAAAGTAGAAATTATTTTGGCCGTGACAACTCCTCTCACTGCCCATTTGGAGGGTAACGGATGAAGCCACCCATTGCAAATTGCTGCCCCAGAGTCAGAAAAATCAATAGTAGGTAGGAAAGCTTACTTTGCCAAGGCTACGGCCACTGCCAGCAGATTATTAATGCATCTGTCTGCATTCTTTAATGTTTCCTAAGAAGCAACTATGTTAACTGAAAAGGTGTGATGTGTCACCAGCCCTTCTCTTCTCTCCTCTTCATTTTCTCTCTATATTAAAACTTTGGCTACCAAAGAAAACAATCATGTTTCACCTCATCTTTTCCCAGCTTTTCTGCAGTTCAGTTCCTGCTCTATAGCAATATATACAGTCTAAGTACTATCCCTGACAACCTGTTTGACAACCCAAAGTTACACATCTATTTTACTCCCAGAGCTTTGGAGTTGGTAGGGCTTAGATGGGAAATGGAGGCCAATTAAAATAAACACAGACAATATCAATGAATTCTTCAGAAACACACTAGACAAGCAAAATGAAACACTACTGGCTTTTGCCCACAATTAGAATTCAGCCCATTTCGCAGGGTAAACACCCTGGCTGAGGTCCAGAAAGACACTTAAGCACATGTCTTATTTTAAGCATGTGAGTAGCCTCATTGATTTTTCACTCATGCCAGTAAGAATATTCAATGCGCTTAAAGTTAAGCACATTGTTAAGTGCCTTCCTGGATCACGGCCAGACTATTTACCCCTCGCAAGAGTTAGTCTACAGAATATTTAGCATTGTTTTAACTTCTCAAGGCTTTCTTTGAGATAGTTTTATGCTGTATGGAAATATTCCATTCATCGAGTATTATAGGAGCAGTGGCTGGTGCAAGCAGCCTTCAGGGAACAAGTATTCTTCCCTTTCCCACATCTTCTGGAGCTGTAACTGGAAAGATTACCAAGACACATAAGCAAATAAACCAATAAAGAAAATTAGTTTTGAAAGGGATGCCAGCAGTCTTACTGATCTGGAAAGCAAAACTAGCACGACAGTGATAAGCTGACACAGACATACTAATTTCCAGTGAAAACTAATAAAATCATTTGCCAATATCCCATTCTGGTACCAAGCCACATACAGCAACTTTGAAAAACAAGCTAAATGTTGACTGGAATTAAGTATCCACAATAAGCACATATTCAAGTCCATTTTTCCATCTCTCTTTTATATCAAGTTGAATACAAAATTCAAGGAAAGACCTGTTAGTGCTTCCTCAAGATGATCTCACCACATCAGAGCACTTCAGAGGTCAAAGGCCCAACAAACACTATTGCTTTTTGCTACAAAGAAGTGAGCACCATTCACTTTGCTACTGACAACTGGATTAATTGTCTGGTTGGCATTACGCAAGATCAGTATCATACCCTGACTAAGAACTAGAGAGAGGCATTTAACACACGGAAGCTGTACCAGGTCAAACGGATGCTCCCACCACCCCAGCCATCCCTCTCCAAAAACAGAACAGAGCGTGCACAGGAGCCTGATCTCACCAGTGAGACCTGCAGGACAATGTGACAAGTTGCTCTTACTTTACAAGCAGATACAACTTTTCATTTCAATAATTGTTTCTTCCTGAAATGTTTAAACTCAGTAGTGGAAATTTGCAACTAACGGGGCAATATATGAACAGAAAGCCAATTTAAAACGTGATCACCTCTTTGAAAGCTGAAGCTGACTCGCAGCTGTACTGCTCACCCTGCCTCACACCAGCTCAACTCCACTGATTTCATTCTACACCTGATGGCAACTCGAGCCTCAGCATCTAAGACACCACTGTAGAAACTGGTGGACTACTCCCACAGACAACTTCTGAGATCTCTGCAAAAAGTAACTAAGAAGGTAAAGGTAGCCTGCTGACAAACAGACACTTTCCAGAGGATTCTGGCGTAGAAGTCCTCAATTTCAAAGAAATAACTATTTATTTATGTCTATTTACTGTATCTAGAGTTATTTTATATATCTTGATGCTGAGATTATTTGATGAAATTTGCTCATCTTGTCAAGCAGAGTCAGAGCAGATGGACATGAAGGCCATCAAGCAGAAGAGTGTTGAGGTTGGAAGGCACAGCAGGGTCAGCTCAAGCAGGTTGCTCAGGGCCACATCCAGTCAAGTTTTGAATATCACCACAGAGGAAGGCTTCACAAACTCTCTGGACAACCTGTTCCAGCATTTGACCTCCCTAGCAGTAAATATATTTTAATGAAATTTCCTGTATTTCAGTTTGGGCCCATTGCCCCTTGTCCTCTTACTGGGCTACACGAAGAGTCTGTTTCTGACCCTTTTACTCCCTGCCCTCTATCGGGTATTTACCCACTTTGACAAGATGCCTCTGAGTCTTCCCTTCTCCAGATTAAACAGTTCCAGCACCCTCAATGTTACCTCACATGACAGACATCCCAAATCCCTACTCACTCCAGTGTGTCCATGTCTTGTACTGGGGAGCCAGGACTGGACCCAGTGCTCCAAATGTCTGCCTCACCAGCACTAGGCAGAAGGATCAGCTCCCTTAACCTGCTGGTAACGCTCTGCCTACTGCAGCCCAGGAGGCTGTTTGCCTTCTTTCCCACAAGGACACACTGCTGGCTCATGGTCAACTTTGCGTGCTCCAAGGCCTTCTGTGCAAAGCTCCTGTCCAGCT
Organism: Chloroceryle amazona; assembly: GCA_027560015.1. Classification (NCBI taxonomy): domain Eukaryota; kingdom Metazoa; phylum Chordata; class Aves; order Coraciiformes; family Cerylidae; genus Chloroceryle; species Chloroceryle amazona. Next base: position 25,668 of record JANHFX010012539.1, read on the forward strand.
GGTCAGTCCCCAGCCAGTACTGGTGCATGGGGTTATTCCTCCCCAGCTGCAGGACTCTGCATTTCTCTTTGCTGAACTTCACGAGATTCCTGCCAGATCATTTCTCCAGCCTGCCGAGGTCCCTTTGAAGGGCAGCACAACCATCTGGTGCACGAGCTGCTCCTCTGAAGTTGCTGAGGGCACACGCTTCTCCATCAGCCAGGTAACAACGAAGAGGCAAAGCAATACCAGTCCCAGTATTATCCCCGGGGTTATAAACCACTAGGTCCTATTTTGCTTTGAAACCTACAACACATAACAGGTATGTTAATGTCACTAGACTGTGACATTAGATTGTTTAACTAGCTCCCACTTTTAAATTAAGATGGTTAAATGAGCACAGTATTTTAATATATGCAAGGATCAAGTCTGTTTCTGAAGAGTATCTGCTGGCTTAGCTCATTCTTAAAAGCACATTTCCTTCAAGAAAAGTTAAAGAAAATAATTTATGACTTCAGAGGGAAAGACAGACTTTTCTTTTTGAACTGCTTTAGTATGTACCTAACCCAAATGGTGGACTTTATCAAGGAATCATTTCTATGGACAAAACTGCACTATCACTTGAAGAAACATGAGCAAGAAGAAAGCCGTATTCCAGTACTGGGATTACAGCCAGTTTATGATGGCAAAACGTTGAGTGCTTATGGCATAATTATAATGTTACAGCATTTGCTGCCAGAATTACAAAAATTATTCTTAAAATTATGCCCTAAATAGAATGTTGTTTAGCTAAACTGAAAGCACGCTCCAAGAAACGTGAAAAAAAACAAACTTATCATGATTCCAAATCTAAATTATGCATACTAAGGGCTTGTTTTAATAAAAGTACATTTAGTGGCTGAATAAATCTTCTCAAATAATTGTTTTAAAGATAATGAATGCCTGATGTCCAAAAGACTGTCACATGAAATTTCATCACCAACTCATGTAAACTAACTTCAAGTTTAACCAAATGCAACTGTGATCAATATTGTGTCAATTTGAAAATATCTGAGTTTTAAGGCAGGAAAACCAGATGCAAGGATGAGTAAAGAAGTTGGATACTGCAAATGAAATTGCATTCTTCGCCACTGAAAGGTCTGGAACACTTACACTGACAGGGAGAAGTCCTAAGAATGAAAAGTTTTGATAATATTGCCACATTTAGCAAGACGAGAGTCAAGTGCAGGAGAAATAAAAGGGAACTAAGTTGGTTTGTTACTGTAGCGTGCTATTTTTTTCTGTTATTTCTATTAAAGATGCTTTCCTCCACTTTTAGACAGTTTGGGACACGGACTGTTCCTCCACACACCTCTAAATGACTGCATGGTGTCTAATATGATGGACTTGCGTTACATGTTTCTAACACTTTCATGAAGCAAAATCCAGCAACAAATTAAAAAAACCCAACCACATAAAACAGAAACATCATCAGATTTACCAACAGAGTCCTGAAAAAGCCCCAAGAGTTACTGAACAGTAAAGCACAAAAAGTAAAGCAACCATCCTCAGCCTTCATGTCATTCAGTTCGAAAGAAACCCATCCAGCAGACCTAACACCAGCCAGGCTGGTCTTCCGAGCCTGGAAAAAACTAACTCCTGCAACAGTTTTATCTTCAGACTACTACCCAGAGAACTTACCAGAGAGAGGGGATGTGGTCCGGTTACCCAGACTCACGACAGATGAGCTTAAATACATCATAGAGACACAGACCCTTTTAATCGTAGGGCAGACACCCTGCTGGGCACACCAAGTGTTTGGATAAACGTGGGCACGTACAAATGCATCTGCACGAGCTGCCCATCACTTCACACTGTCACACATCACAAGCTTGGAAGAAGGGGAAAAAGCTGCCAATATTGATCCTTTTTTATTTTTTACTTATCCTCTCTTGGCAATAATACTTCTCACGAGATGCAGTGGAAAATCCCACAAGGTAAAAAGTAAAAACTGAGCTGACTGAGAAAAAGGTGTCTGAGGAGAGAAAATGGAGTTTTATTCCCCAAAACAATAACCTCTACCAGCCTCGCTGGCTCCTTCTCCACTGACAGGAAATTTCTGTAAAAGAATCATGTGGTGCTGGAACACAAACCTGCAGAGCTTCGTCCACGAGACGGGCTATAGTCCTGACCCGGGATTAACAAACAGCCTACAAAGCCCCGTCCTCTCCTTCGCCCTCCAAACACTAACAACTTAGAATTCAACAGAAACCTGTTCACTATGACAGCCTTTAAATTATACCAATATGAAGTCAAAGAAGCAGAACATCTAAAACTGTCAGGAAGTAAAAGGACTTCATTGCTTCATAGATTCTCCTGAAAGTTTCTATTTTCACAAAACCTGGCAGCAAATCCTAAAGGACCACAGAAGGACAATGGATTTATGAGGTCTGAGAATCCCAAAAGAAAGATGCAATTGAGCTAGGTTTTTTTTGTTTGGTTGGTTTTGGTTTTTGTTTTGTTTTTAATTATTATTCAGGCTTTTTTAATGAAAACAAGTAAGAAATAAAGCACAGAAAGCACCTACTAGAAAGCACTGTGTCAGTATGGGCCTTTAGGCACGTTTCCCTCTCCACCTCTGAAAAGTTGTCTGGTGTTTGACATAATTGGAAGGAAGAATTTTCTCCCCTGGCAAAGGCAATTAACTTCACTGTATTTGTATCATCTGTCAGAGCCGAATCTGCTATCTTCTTGGTGTCTGACACAAGCTTCGACACCTGCTTGACAAATCAAACGCATTTTAAAGAAATGACTGTGTTTTAAAGGGAATTTCCCTGTCTATGTCAAGTGAAAAAGCACATTATACACTCCCCTAGAATATTAAAACACAGCAGGTCTTTGTACTGAAGATTTAAGTTCTTTCATACAATTTACTATTTCATTATGAAACTCCTTCAGTCATAAGCGTCTGTAGAAAATTAAAGAAGGCCATTTTCCTGCTTTGCCCTCTTGAACTGCTTAATTTCTTGTATTATTAAGATATAAAAACTCTTTGCTGTAACAAGAAATTTAAGACACAGTGTGGGCCACTGCTCTAGCACACAGCCATAAACAGGTATATGCCTGTTTGTGTACAAAAATGCGCTGCATGTTATAACCAAGCTTTTTTTCTTTCCTTCTTTTAAGACTACATAAAATATTAGTGCTTTACAACACTGTACAATGTGATGTCATTAGATTACATGTCACACCACTCTGGCATCATTAAACCAAGTGCCAAATCTCATCACATTTTACAGTCACTATAACTCAAGTCCAAACTATTTTCCTATTAGCCCCAATTTAATGTTTGTGTTTCTTTGTACATTAATGTACAAATCTCCTAATTAAGGGCAGCAGAGGAAAGAGAGCACAATGTGCTTAAGGCAGCTCTTCAGTTCAAATGTAAATGAATGTATAGCAGCATGGTGGGTAAAGCAGATGTTGAAAAAAACCAAACAAGTTCTCTATCAAAATGTGTTTTTGTGTAAATAGCAAATGAACCAGTACTCCAGCTCTCCCTGACGGCAGCCAGGAACTGGGAGCACTCACTGGATGTGTAATTGGGAAACAAGGTCAGGGTGCCTATGGACCTACACTTCTCAGTTTTCAGTCCCTAAGAAGCACAGAAGAGCACATCACAGAAGAAAACCAGTCACTGTTACTTGGGCACGGACCTACTCTGAAGTAAAAAGCTCTATTTTACTCACCAAAGGCACTCTGCTGAGAAAGAAGGTTTGGTCAAATAAAATTTCTTTACTAACAAAGTAAAGCTAGTAATTCCTATTGAGTTGCCCAAGTGCAGTGCATCACATCTGACAGGCTGCTGATGTGATTTAAGGGAAGAGAGCAAAGGCCCATATTGATCTCCCATCAGCAGGGTGAGCACTCTAGGAAGCTGACTTTAAAGTAGCCACATAGAAGTATTCTATTATCTGCCACACAAGTGCCATGGAGGTTTTCAAAGACTTAAATGTTTTGGCACATAAATCTACTGTGGGCTAATATGATGGGCCATTTGTGACCGGTGACAACTTGTACTAACACAGGTTCCATCAGCTGCAGCCACAGAAGAGCAAAACCCACAGCAGCAGCAGATCTGGCTCTTCCCAGACCACCCCTGTGCTATTCTGACATACGCTAGAGCACACGCAACTCCAAGCTGCCCTAGAAGCCATCTCAAATGTAGCACCCACACACAAACGAGTGCAGCTTTACTGCCTTCCCTGTAACACTTTATGAGGGTTAAAGTTGTATCAGTGCAAATTCCCGACTTTGTACAAAAAGTGCATTGCATTTTTTTTTTCAACTGAAAAAGATTTAATAATATTTCCACCAGAATGCTATGGACCTTCTTCCCGAGTTATCTTCTGCATCAGAGTTATCCTTTAATCCCACCAGAGTGCAAAAAAGCTCCCGCTGTCTGCTCTGTCCATTTAATGCACGGCTGCTGAATCTATTCCACGCTGCCCTACGGATTTGGTTAGCCAACACTTGTCTCAGATTTCTTTACCCCAAGAACTAACACATCCCTCAGTGACTCACCATAATGAAAAGGAAAGATCAAGCTCACCTTTAGGTCTATAACAAAAGCAGGCAGTAATTTTTTCCCCTTAAAGTACCACATTCAAATTAGTTTCATAGGTGCTACACCAAAAAATACCGAGGCATGATTTACACAGATAGATCTGAAGAACTACGTGTAAATGGGGATTCATCATCTGATGAGGTATTTTCCCTGCAGTGATCTCCTTCTATTTCATCTATGATTTAAAGGAAAATATAAAAGTCACTCCTTGTAAAATGCACAGCTGCCAAAAAATCTGAGGGGGCTGGGAAAATAGATAAATTATTCAGGCTAATCTGCAGCACTTACTAAAACACTTCTTCCAACTAGAGACAGTTGATTAGCAAAGGTCATGCAGCGAGGAGCAAAGAACACAGGTCATACAAGACACAGCACTACACAAATTAATTTATACTGGAGAAAGGAGAGCTAATGGTGACCAACTTATAAACCATGAGCTCTAGTTACTTCTGTAGTTAAGGAGGTGGCTACCTACACAAAGTGATATCAAGCAGGGGAATGGAAGGAAGAAAAAAACTCCAGAGGTATCTGCCTTTGAGGAGTTTAATCGCTCTGATTTAACTAAGGCTAGAGAGGAATCTGCAGCTGAATCAGATCTGATCCATCTCTCTGCATGGTCAGCCTCTTCCTCTGGGGCTCCTTTTTCCACGTAAGCAACAGTAACCCACACCTCCCCATGCGCTGCTCTGTCCTTTTACACTAACGCTGTGTTTCCAGCACCTTTTCTTCTCTGGTCTGATTAGCCTAAGCTAGTTTGGGTTTTTAATCAACTCCGATTCTAGAGTGCACTAAAACTAGCAAAACAGACTCTTCGTTCAATTAGCTGCTCCAGAAAACGTTACCTTTGTCCATTCAGTATTCAACCTATTTTCTCTGGGCGTTAGCGTCTGTTCTGGGGCAAGCCACCCATCTTCAGCCGTAGTTGCTAAAACAATCAACGCATTGACATGCCTACAGAAACACCTAATAATACAGCACACCAATAACAACGAGCTACTACACGCTGTAAATGCAAAATGATATATAATGTCATATACATACACTCAAACACACAAACCTATACACCAATAAACTCATTCCAGCAGAAATTACAGCTTTTCTGGGTGCACAGAGCATGGCCCCCAAGCAGTTACTCTCGATGCTGTAAATCTCACCCTCTTCTTGGAAAAATTAATAGTACCACTGCAGCTTTTTCACCACTGCGCAAGGAAGTAGAGAGTTTTGGGGAGCTCTCATTCCTCCCTACACTTACCCCCACCACGTGGTAGCTATTCCTCTGGGAGCATCCAAGCCTTTTACCACAGGAAAAGCAAAATTTTGTAGAAACAGCTCATTGAATGAAAATGTAGTGAGTTTGTGTGGATTGGAGAAAAGGAGAGGCAAGAGTAGAAGAAAGTAAAGGGAAGCAAGGAGCACATATGATTATTTAGATGTCATTTACATATTATTTCAGGAAATTTTGCTAAATATTGCATGTTTTCTGAACATTTTTTGTTTAGATCGATTTTTTACATCAGAATTATTTTAAAGCCTCTCCTTTATTTGTATTTCTTGCTTTTCATATTGTTTTTGCTTTCTTAAAGGAAACTGGCAGATGAAATGCTGTTCTAAAAACAAGTCACAAACATTTAGCAGTGTTGCCATTTCAAACACCAGACTCAGCTGAAACTGCCATGTGGCAAGACGATGCTGTTTCAGCTGTTGGAGCCGTCAGAAAGGGAAAAAAAATTGCTGAATAAAACAAAAATATAACTCATGAGTCAACAAAAACTCAAAGATTTGTTGCAAATAACCATCCTTCAAAGCAGCCCAAAATAGAGTATGCAGTATTCTTTGAAAACACCAGTAGCCTGTATTGTCACCTCCACCCAGCCGCTGTGGTCCTCTCTGCTCTAAGTAGCAAGTAGCTCCCAGAGCCTAATACTGATATTTCCAAACAGATATTCCCACTTTGCAGATGATGATCCAAAGCACCAATGGGAGCGTGGGGGTGGAGAATTAATAAAAGGACAGGGTCATAAGGAGCTTAAATGTATAACTGTCAGATATTTCAGAAATGTCACCTTACTAGGTTTCCCAGGCTCACCCGAAAACAGCAGTGTAGTGGTGAAACCAGCTCTCTCTCAGGGGGGCTAGACTAGAGCCTCTGCTGCACTTACTCATCATGCCCCAGCCAGGCTTCTGGGCAGATGCTGACACATTCAGTTAAACTTGATTGCTGCTCCACTACTCACTCAGAAGCAAGAGGTGTGCCCATGCACAAGGAAGGCATGAAAAAGACTCGTCCGTGAGTACTGAAGCCTCATATATTTGCTAGTCTCATTCACAAAGTATTTTTCTGAAGGGATAAAAAATAGCATGTAAAGAGATGTTGATTTTCTTTTCTGATCTTAAATTCCCAGGGCAGACAGCCTGTAAAGCTTGCTACCATAGTACACATGGCAGTTATCTCAGCAGATAGCTCCAGACAGCTTTTCAGCATTTCTGTTTCAAAACACAGGAAAGTCAATTAGCAGCCAACAGCCCCCACTAAAGGCAAATACCTACTACCTTGGCCAAGCTACTACTCTGAGGAACAGCCTGCAGCACTAGCGAGCTGTCATACAGGTAGCCCGTCCAGGTCGCAACATTCCTCTGCTCCACCTACAAATATCCCTGAGCCACGTCGAGCACGCTCCTCAGTGATCTGACAGTGCCCGTGAGCGCACACAGTTCATCCACTGTGCTGCAAAAGAATGCAATATCCACACATACTGCCCAAGGGCAGGGACATTCAAGGCACTTTTGTAGGCCTAAACCCTTTCCCACTGAAACCACTACAAATCTCCCTAAAGGACTGGTGTGTGCAGAAAGGCTCTTACTGATACTTGCTTCTATAGGGACCAAAGTCACTGCTAAACCTTATGTGCCACACTGGGGGTGCCATAAAGTAAAAGACTGCAGTTGCAGGGGGGAGTGGACAAGAGCCTAAGCTGACCAACAAGGTATTCTATCCCCATACACCATATTCAGTGCAAAGATGAGGGATCTCTTCAATGGCCTGCATCTGTGGACTCCATCTGTTCTTCTGCCTCCGATCCCAATTTTTGTGCTTCTGAATCACAGTTCCTGAATCTGGTGCTCATCTGCCACTGAGTCCTGCCTGGGACTTTCCCAGTGCCTTCACACAGCATCAGTGGTGATGCAATTGCTATCAGGGGCTGGGTTTGATATTGGTTTTGTCTATATTTATATATATATTTCATTCTGTTGTTATAATTTTCATTAAAGCTGGTTTAGCTTTCCAACCCGTCAGTCTCTCTCCCTTATTCCCTTTCACATCCCCTTTGGGAAGGGAGAGGGGTTAATAGAGAGCATCTGTGACTCATTTAGTGGCCAGCCCAGCCCTAACCCTTGACAATATTCTTCTGCTAGTCCATGCTTTCCCAAGAACATTTAAGGGCTGCATGAATTACAGCAAATACATCAGGCCTGAAAAGTCTATAGATCACTTCTGGGGGAGTGAGAACATGAGAAAAGTTTCACAAAAATACTAACTTCAGTGACAGCTCTTAGACAAAAGCCAAAATATCAAGAAGGATTGTATGGCCTGGACTGCTCAAGGCAGACTACTACCCATCTACAGTAGACCCTCAAAGGCAAACTCCCACTGTACTCACACCTTCCCAACAATATTTGCTGCTCTTCTGGTAAGAGGACAAAAAAAGCAGGATGTACCTACATCATGGAATAAGAAGGGGGAGAGAGCAAAAGTCAGGAAGAACAAGATTTTTCTCTCCAAATCTCAGATTGTTTGCAGACTCTGTATCTGCAGGACTTTTCATTCCAAAATTAACTGTGTGCTGAAGAGAGTCTGGAACTCCAGAGCCTTTATGCTTCCAATTCTTTCAATGGCATCAGAGCACAGATATCCTTTTCTCCCTCATTTCTGAATTACTTTTTGACATTAAGAGAATCAATGACCACAGAGCAAGACGTCTGCCTAATCCATCAGGGCCTAAATGTGAAAAGAGGAGGAATGAGGGAACCTTCTAATGACAGGAAGGGGAGAAGAGGTATAGATTTTTGGCTTTATTCATGAGTGTTTCCTCATGAATTCTGGAAGAGAGTCAGGAAATAAAGACAGCAGCCAGAACTCACCTTCTGCATCTTTTAAAGGGAGAACAAGAGGAACACAGCAGTAGCAAATAGAGGAAATACACAGGATCACAGAATCATCACGGTTGGAAGAGACCTTTGAGATCGAGTCCAACCATTAACCCTATCCTACCAAGTCCACCACTGAGCCGTATCCCCAGGCACCACATCTGTCTGGCTTTTCAACACACCCAGGGATGGTGACTCAGCCACCTCCCCAGGCAGCCTGTTCTAATACCTGGCAACCCTTTCAGTGAAAAAAATTTTCCCTAATGTCCAGTTTAAGCCTCCCCTCTACACAAGTAGCTTTCTCTATGCCAGGTAGATGCTACTTCAGTACAGAGAGCTGGGTTAAAACCAAGGTATAGAGGTCATTTGGGAAATTTTCATTAAATATTAGAAAGACAAGGATGCCAATACCTGCATTTTTTCCAACGTTTCTGGAAAAATTAAAGTATGAGTTGACTCTCCTGAGAAGAAGCAATAATATTTCCAGGTTTAGGGGAAAGTACAAAGAGATGGATAAAGTGCATGTTATCTTAAATGTCAATTAACATCAACAGGCTCCAGAAAAGAGAGAAGTACACCTGCACTGGAGCTGGGAACACAGCACCTTTTCTATTGTTCCAGAAAGGCTCACTCAGAGCAGAGGCAGCAGGAGTCTTGTTGAGTGGACTAATGCTAGCAATACCCAAGACACAGGGCTCACCCTCTTCTCGCTCCTCATCACAGCTATATTCATTGCTCCTATCCAGTCTACAAGGACAGAGGAGAAGGAAATAAAAAGAGACTACTTTGTTTTCAACAGAAGGTAGTCCTCATGCTCTGTGGTTACATATATATTATATATATTCCTCTACAGAGGAATAGTGGAGACCAAGTACGCAACCACCACCTGATATCAGTAGGACATTGAAAGCATAGAGAATAAGGTCACCTTGAGCAGCATCGTAGAAACAACACCATCTACGTCGGCACAGCAGATGACAGGATCCCTAAGCAAAAAACACTACCTGTGCAACAAACAGGAATTGATGGGTCACTAAAAACAATGAATAAAATAGACTTGGTTTGGGTAGAAACATTTAAAATATAGAAAAACACAACCACTTCCAGCACAAAAGTAACCAAGCATGTAGCAAGTGTATTACATAAACTTAAATAATAAATCTAACCTGCTAATGTTTTCAACACTACACTTTGTTCTCACACACTTCTGAATTACTTTAACACTATTTTTAAATTTCACTGATGAAAACATCAATATCTCAAAACTAATTTTTAAACTAATGAGTTTCCTCTTTTGCAAAGCAATTATTTTAAGTACTGAAAAGGTTTTCATGGCACCCTCCACTTCCAACTGACAAATATTGGTAATAGCTGGATTTAAAACAAACAGACTGAAAAGGCCATATCCACACTGTCGGACTCAAGGAAAACCATTAAATATTTTCAAGCAGAAGAATTGAAAAACTTATTCTTAGCAAAAGAAAAAAGTATGTATGCACACCTGCTGTTCTATCAATCTAAGCAGGAAACCATTTCACTACTGCATCATAAGTAGAAGAAAAGTGCTTATTAAAACATTAATCACAGGCCATTATATTCTGACTCCATGCCAGAAGTTCCCATTACATCACTGAAAATATCTATTAACCAAAACCTGATTCTGACAAGTTACAGAAGTGTAGTGTTTAGGATTTAGTAATGTAAAAGTCAGTTTGAGACGAACAGTTACACAATCGATTTTGCAGTGGCAAGCAAGTATAATTAATTGTTTTTGTGACATTTATTACTGCAATGGGGTTGATTTAACTGGTGTTTCTACTGTAAAATTATTCAAAAAATTATTTCAAACTTCATCTACTTTTATTAAACACATTTATTGTGAAGGTATTTAATACCTGGGGCTGGCTAAACAATTTTAAAATGTGCTGGATATACCAGTACATGTAAAACTGTATTGTCTTGGGTAAATATGGGCCCTGTTTAGAACTACATCTCACAGGAAATTATACCAAATGAAAACCACCTCCTCTTCTCCTCTCCCACTGAAAAGGATTTATGTTTTTACATTTAATACAAGTTACGTAAAGAAACAAAAATATGGTGGCGTTACCTTCAAGCCTGAGCAATAGTTCATCTGTGAAGTCCAATAATGTTCAAACCTCTGTTTTGTTATTAGAAATGTGGCCTCACTTTGGAAGAGAGAGAAATGAACAACTCAATTCCTCCTGGAAGCCTGGCACTATGTGGCTTGTTTACCTAGAACAGTTTTCAACTAACTATTATAACCATATTTTTTTTTTTAACTTTTAAAGCAGAGCCATGAAAATCAGTTCCTAATTGTGTATACATAATCTCCAGCCAACCAACTTAACTGCGAGCACTTTCCTCAAACCCCTGTAAACAGCCCCACTAAATATATATAAAATAATAAAGTTACAGGGTATGAAGGAAACACAGTGTCCCTAACCCAAGGGAGAAGCAAAAAAACCAAAACCCAACAAAAAGACATATTTTAAAAGAAGCTGAAATAGTAATTACCTCTGTAGCTGTATGTGCAGTGCCACCCCTCCCCACAAGACCCCTGGCCGTTCGGGGGTCAGTCCCCCCTTTCCCAGCTCGAGGGGGCCCTGCCACATGCTCTGCGTGTGTAAATGGACAGGTTTACTGGCCTTGTCATGGGGTGTACTGGCTGAGGCAAAGCACTGGCAGGTGACACCCCAAGCCAGCTTCAGCATTGCAAGCAACTTTATCCTGGGTGTCAAGCAACTGGGTAACATCTCAGTCATTTGAAAGAGAAGCTGATTTGAAATGAAAGCAGTGAATGCATATAAATGAATGACTAGGATTGAGAGAATGCCTTGATTATACCCGCATCCTGCAAATAGTGGCATTTAAGAGACACTGAATTCAAAGCACTTCACGTCATTAGTGTTTAGGATGAATAAAAGGGGTCTGGAACACACAAAACTAAGAACAACTGTGGAGTTTGGGTGTTTTGTTTGTTTGTAAATGGCACCCATGACCCAATATACACAAATCTTTATATACAGAAGACACCTGAGCATCTGTCTCACCTTTTACATGTCTCCTTAGACATCTTCCAATTTCAAAGGTCCAAAGAGCTTTGTTTTTCCTCTCCTAAGTAGTGCTACAACTTTCTACTTCAACTACATCTGAAACTAAACAATTAATTTAAAAGATTAATCCATCCAAACAGACCCTTCAGAAAACCATGATAGTGTTTGCCCAGACTGCCCCAGAGCAACTCCTTGTCACGACACCTCTCTGATCCTCCCTACAACCAAGTACAAGGCATGAGCGATGCTCAGATGTTGATCAAGAGAAGGAGCTCTTCTCTCAGCAGTGGTCCTCAATGAGCTCCTATATTCTCCATGATCATCATCAGGCAGACTTTGCTTCTCATCGCTAAGGTGTTCCTGCCTCTGTAGTGTAACACTGGGCCTAAAGAACACATTTGGAGGCTCTGTCCCAGGATGAACTACAAAACCTGAGGACACTGAGGCCTTTCTGCTCCTGAAGTGAGATATAAGCAAGATAGATAACTCCTGCAAGTGCAAAAGGTGTAATTTTTCTTATGGTAACTACACAATTCCCAGTGCAATTACACGTCTGGCTGAGTCAGACAAAGACTCCAAAAGGGCACCGTGATGGAGTGCAGGAGAAGCAAGGCAGGAGAAAAGTACGTAAAAAGAAAACACTGAGCATAAAAACTACTGACCTCAAACCGACCACATAAATTCAGAGATGCAACAGAAGATCTAAAACTCAATTTATAAAAAAATATATTTTTCTAAGCTGATGGGGAACAACTAAGGAGTAAAGTCTGTGAACACATGAAGGGAAAACCACAGATCAATGGTGATATCAATGCAAGCGATGAAGGGAAGGATGAAAGCAAAGAAGGGCTTTCAGTAACAGGTAAGATCTATCACAGATAATCAGATTATTTTTAAGTGCCTGGTAGTAACAAGGCTTTGATTTGGTGTGACACAGAGTGCAGAAAATAGGGCATTTGGCCCACACAATTGCTGGACACCTCCTGCCACATGAGAATCCATCAGCAGACAGCTTTGCTTGACACTGTTTCAGCTGCCTACTTAGCAGCATTGCCTCAACAACTCAGGGTTTTCCTCTTAGCAGTTTTCAATAATAAGGCCACTATTACCACCCTGATTTTATGAAGCAATTTTAAATATTTCCTAGTTAATCCTGCAGTACAGTTTGCCAGACAATTCTCCATTCCTTACGTTATGGATTTTTTTTTTTTCTTCATATTATATGTATTTTAATAAATGCATGATTTAGTATTCTGCAAGCCCACGCTACAAAAAGACTATTCTGGAATAAACGGTATAATTACATTTCCTACAGCGACCCTGTAATCTCTCGAGTATTTATCCTAGACTAAACAGCCTTACTCAGCTGCCCTGTGTCTGATTGTCGATGAAAGAAGCTTGTTTGACAACTGCTTCGAGCAGAAACATATTTTTTCCATGATTGCATGAAAAAGTAAAAAAACATTACCAGAGCAGTATTGAGTACAGAGACTCGTGTTAGATCGATGAGTTAATTTTGAAGCCAAGTGCCAACAAAAACAATTACTATGGACATTCTGCTGTCATGGCCAGCTTCGGAGGGTCACTTAGTGGTACGTATACAACTACAGCCAACTTTACATACAAGAAACGGCATGGTGTGTGCAGGCTTCCTTCTTTGTTTCTTTATATATTTTCCATATTCTCTGCTTTTATAACCCTCCTGAGACCTTTTAGAGTTACAGAACCCACACTATACCCACAGGTGGGCGGGCAGGAAGCAAAACTCTCCGTTTCATAAGCAGTCCACTTTTAATATATTCAATTGCTAATGACCTTGACAGAAGAGCTCCATGCAAAACACCATATACTACAGGGTGTCGTTTGAAATGTTCATAGACATTTTTGCCAGAAAACTGATTCTTTAAACAGTTAAGATTTCAGATGTACTAGAGGCCGTGCTCCTTTCCTCAATTTCCATTCGGTTGGAAAAACTGGTGCTAATCTACCTCCTCTATATTAAATTTGCATCCTTCCAAAATCCTATGACAAAACCTGTAGGATTTCTGCAGTATGCTAAAGCAATACAGAACAGTTTCTACATCAAACCAAATTAAGATGGTTTACACACAGTTCTGTTGCCTTGTTCCAGGACAGCCCGCTTGGCCACACTCACTACTCCCCAGAAGCATACCCATGTAGTACTTCTACTGTCATTCATGGGGTTTTGTTAAATTATTCATGAGCAAATGAAGAAAAAATGCTTCACTTGAAAAGGCTCTATGTAAATATAGCTGTGTCTTTATACTAATAATCACTTCTTACCTGCCAATTGTCATTTATTAGGTGCCTGATTCAAAATGCATTGCAGCCGACAGAAATCCTTCTACTGTGGATCAGGCCTTGCAACAGGAGACACTGGGAAATTCAGACCATATGCTTTGGTAGCCAAGAGAATTCCTGCAAGAAGGAGTGTAGCCCTCCACATGCTTTCCAAAGCAAGACACGCTTTCCTTGCTCTTACTCAATCTTTTGACTCTGACTACTGAGAAACTATATTCTATTCAAGGGAGCAGAATGAATTCAGTGTTCAAAATCAATGGGCCAAAGCGGATCAAATAAGCCTTTCATTTGTGGCTTTTCTCCTTTTCCAAGATTCTAGAAATATCTGCATACCCCAGTGACAAGGAGAACAGATGTGAAAAATCACCTGCTACAACTTTTAAAACCCAGTGGTCTTGTCACCCATTCAAAATCAATTCTCAGTTATTTCACTGTCTTGAACCCAACACAGACACCAACAGGCTTTTAGCAAAAATAATCTAGCCAGAGACCAGATCAGCTACGGTTTTAGAGCATCCTTGCTATTGCCTCACTTATCTAGAAATGACTTGTGCAACTTCTTTACTGTCACAGCGACATTTTTTGAAGTGCCAGAACTCTACACGTGGTTCAAACTGCGCTACAATACTGCACAACAAAGAAATAGGCAGAACTTTTCCACTTGAAATGAAGGTTAAGAATTGAAACACTAGCAAAGCTCTAACAGATATGAAATCCAACCTCCTCATTTTAATTCCAAATATAAAATGACGAAGCTGTCCTATACTAGGAAAAAAAAAGGAATGAATCAATCTGGTTGCTCATTATAAAGAGCACAGTGGGCTAAACCATGTTTGTTGTATGACAGAGTGCCACAGCACTTGGATTCTGCTTCAGTACTAACCCTCAACTCTCAAACTGACAGTTTGCTTAGATTTAACTTCTAATTTGTCAAAGTATATTACCTATCCTCATTAGTGTTCACCACAGAACTTTATTTTTCAGTCATATTTAAACAAAATACTCATTAACTGGCATGCTCCTAACAATGTGGTTGTACATGAGAATAACTTGATAGATCAAAGGGAAGTCACATTTTGCCCTAAAGAAAAGCAAAGAATTTTGGAGCAAACCTGATTTTTTATATACACATGTATAGATTCAGGATGTATCTCTCCAGACAAAAGTTAAATGGGCAAACACCATTTTATTTTAAGCAGCCCAGGCTTGACTCAATTACAAGGTCTGCACAAATGTTCTCCATTAAGGTAGAAGATTTTCAAGTGGAGGCAGTTTTTAAGTAGCTTGTGTATGGCTCTTCCACAACTGTAAAGACTTGGTGTGAAAACACTGTGTGGCTGCTCCTGACAGTTGTACTTACAATTAATGCCAAGAATGTCTTTGAGGTCCTGAAAAATCTAAACATTATTTTGATTCTCTAGGTTTTTTTGGTTTGGGGTAGTTTTGGTTTTGTGGGGGTTTTTTGTTTTGGGGGTTTTTGTTTTGCTTTTTTTTTCATCAAAACTACATCACAAATGTTTTTAAAACAACAAACTAATTTCCATTCTCATCCTGCTTTGGTCTTTCACTGCTTGGCATGTCAGAGTTTGTTATATTTTTTGTTTCTTTTGCTTTGCAGTAAAAAAAAAACCTCCAGACCTCCAACCACACAAAATCAGTTTACTCAGCTAAAACATTAGCAAAAAAACCAACCCCAAACACATGACAGGCCTTTTTTGCCCCTACAGAAAACCTCGAAGTAAAGTCTCATGCTCTCTATCCCAACCACAGGCCTCCTCTCCCTGAAAGCCACAGGAGGTCACACAGCCTTGCTATGACTTTGGCACTTTAACAGATTTGGACCTGCTTGAACAAAGAGATGTCACTCCCCACTTTACTCAGCCTACACCAGACTAACAGTTTCTGGTAATGACAGAAGTGCCAGTAGGACCTTTGGTAAAACATGGCTCTCCAAACATGATTCCCATCAGCAGGTTGCCTTCAACTCCACTCAGAAACCCACCCAAACGGTTCAGGAATGGAGGGGAGTGACCAAGTCACCCAGAGCCAGGTCTATTAGTCATCACAGAGGGACAGGCAGCTGTAGAGCCTGCCTCCAGGAGGGGTATGTTACAGTCATCCAAGACCATACTTTTCTCCAAAGACAGCACTGCAGGTTTGGGAGATGCTCTCGGACACTCTCTTCTTCAAAGATGATTTCCACTCGACAGCTGAGAAAGCCACGAGCTGGTCCTCTGTCTGAACACCCAAGGTGACCTTCACCACCCAGATCAAACCATCACCAATCTGGCACATTCACTGTGTTTTCATGGAACCATCAGCCACTGAGACTTCCTTGCAGTAACCTCACAGACACGTAGTCAAGGGAACCTCCATCAGAGGCTGGCTCTCAGAAAGCTTCACTGCCGCTGCCCTAAGTTTAAATACTGACTACAAGTCAGTGTAATGCATCTTGCTCCCAGAAAGCCATGTATTTCAGGATTATTGCCTACATCTCCTTACTTCCAGAAAACCTTCCTCCATTGAAGGAAGAAAAAAAAAACCACACCAAAAAAAAGGGGGTGGCACTGCAGGACACAACCCCCTACACATTATACCAATCATCTGTCTTGGGGGGTGCGTGTGTGTGGAATTCTACCTCTTCAGCATTTTCTGACACAATAGCAAAAAAGGCATCGTAAGGACACTAATGCCTTTCTGCAGTACACAGGAAAAATAGAAAAAAAAAATACTGCCCTAAAAGAAACTGAAAACAAATTTTTAAGAGCAGTTTGAACATACGTATCCCTTCTTGCAAAACATGCAAAATCCACACAGAAGAGCAGTGTGGATGTGGAGTTTACTGAACTGCATGCAAAAGTTTTTGTAAAGCCAAATGAACAAATAACACAATTCATCCAAAAAAGCAATTTTTTTTTTTAATTATAAAAGATAGGTAAACGTTCTAAATGGTCCCTTAAGGATTCACCCAGTTTCTTGCTCTGCTAGAAAACTGCTCTCCAGCTGTCTCATTCATTACAGCAGTTTACCAAGAAGGAAAAACAACACTGATAGCGAGCCTGGCGTGAGTCTTGAAGATGAGGTGAAGATGCAAATATTCAAAGAGCCCATTCTAGAGAGTTTTCAAGATAATAAACTGCATCTTTAACAAAACCCCACCGAGGCAATAAACTATGCTACCAGAAGTGAATTCAAAGCCTCCAGGGTGGCAGTGTCTTTGCAATAATTCTGGCTCCAAAAAGTCAGATGGTAACAGCCTGCACATATAAGGGAACTATTCAGCAGCAATAAATAGCCAGACTGCAAAATTATTAACAAGAATACGAAAAGAGGGAGAAAGAAAGAAAGAAAGAAACAAACAAATCATTAAATACCTTCAGATTTAACCTGTCCTTATATGAGTGCAAATGAAGAGGAAATTAAAACTTTTTAGCAGGAGTGGATAACACTGTGCCCAGCACTTCTGCCTCACCCAGGCAGCTGTTTGCAGCTGCCCGAAACCCCCCCAAAGCAAGGACTGAGGCACATGAGTTAAACATTCATCATCAACAGGAAATGCGCATGAGTTCATATAAACACAGAAACACAAATATATAAACCAACAGCTCTGCGCGGTTTAAGGTATTTCAGACACCCCGTGGAATAGGGTTAGAATTGTACCAGTTGGAAACCCACAGCATCGATGTATTTGTTTTGGAATTGCAAACAGTCTCAGGGCTCAGAAGAACTCCCCTGGTGGGCACCATCGGACCCACCCACACACCTCCCCCTCGCTACCACAGCCCCCCAGAGCCCCTGCCACGCTTAACTCTCTCATCACCTCCCGAGCCAAGCTGAATAATCCTGCCTGTTGATGTAGCCTGGCTGGCTCACCTTACAGGGGCACCGGCAAAGGGACAGCAACTGGGAATCTTCCTCACACAAGTCCTGTTTCCCTCCCCCCAAAAAGCATTTTCATTTCTGATGAGGCTGGGAGGGTCACAAAGCTCCCCTCACGCTGGAGGTCCCTGGCAGCTGTGCTCCATCCAAGCAGGTGGCGAAGGCTGCATCTGGCTCTGCCCAAGTTTAAACTGCTCATTAATATTTGGTCTCAGAAGCTTGATATCAAATAATAAAAATTACAGGCATCAGGACATAGAAACTGTAAAAATGGAGACAACCTCAATTCCAGGCAGCCTTGAATTTTCTGAACCACCACGAGGTTGCTTATTTACTTTAAAAAAAAAAAGTCAATCTCCCTCTACATTTTTTGGATGAGATAATGATTTATCCTGTGCCAGTAAACCGGCTGGGATTCCTGTTTGGATTTCAGTGGTCTCAAACTGCCTACTGAAGAGTCTCAACTCTGTTCAGTACTTGGTGGCTTCAGTTTACCCATATTGCACAGTCAAACCTAAACTTATTTTTTTCAACTCTCTCTTGCCTTGCCAGTCTGCACATTCATTCTCCACATCGTTTTCCAGCCACGCTGACTGTGACCTGGAAAGTTTGGCCACGAGGAGTTGGGCGCCGCTTGCGATCCCAGTAGCTACACATTTTCAGGTGGCATTTCAGCTACAAACACTTCTCTGGAGAGCAGACACGTCACGTTTGGACTTCCCAGCCTCCATTACTCAGGCACAGCAGGCTCCCAAACTCCCTTCCAAACATGGCTGCACACCACGATGCCGCCAAGCGCCTGGACCGGCCCCGCGTTATATTTTTTGACAAAGTTAAGCTCTGTGCTTCATTTCTCACAAACGCAGTTTGACTGTAGACAGCAGCCGACAAGTAAATCTACCCTTTTCCATGGCAAACAGCCCAACTTTAATATTTTTACTGGCTTTCAGCTGGGTAAATTAAGCCTCAGATTTTTATTTATTTATTTTTTAATACCGTGCAACTGAAAATGAACAGCTACTTCACTACGACTGCCAAGGACAACCTTAAAAACACTAATGCAATCCAGTCCAGCCCTCAATAGATCTATAAAGGCCAGAGAACCAAAAATTTCAGCTTATCCACCCAAACAACATGTTGGTTGGGCAGGAAGTCTAATATTGTGTTAAGATCTTAAAAAAAAAAACAAAAACAAAAACACAAAACAACAACAAAACCACCAGACACACAAACAACCCACCCCTCTTTGTGCTGGCAAAGTGGAGATGGCAACAGTACCAGTTATAATGCCATGAAATGGGAATTAAAACTTGCTGTGTTACTTACCCCAGCCTTCCCAGCATTTCAAGCTCTGGAACTTGTGGTCCGTATGTCTCCACTTGCAGAGGCTGATACTCATACAAAGCCTCTTCCAGCTTTTGCACGGGAGCTAGTGAAATATGCTGACCCTAGTAAAGGAAAAAAAAAGTAAACAATTTCTACACACCAGGTCAAGGTTTTGTTTTGACTTTTTAACATACAAGAACAAGCTTATACCATTAACCTGGTCCAAAGACCACCCCACTGAGAACATACTGCCTACATCACTCATTTCTTCATGATTTAATTTTTTTTTTCCTAGGATCTACAATTTGGAAGTAGCATTTCACTAGCTGTGACTGTTTGAACACAACAGGAGGAAAAGGGGAAGTTTTATTCAAGGCAGGTTTACTGTTAGAGAGCGCAGCTGCTTCCAGTGTCACTAGTAAAATTATTATTAGGTTAAAATTTCATTTATCAGAAGTAATATCAAACAAATGTCTCGGAGCAACCCTATTTGATTCTGTAATCAATGACTTCCTGAAAGTCCTAAATAGAAAGGGAAGCCGCCTCCACTTCTCTCCGCAGGCTTTGTAAGATCCCATACAGAACAGCTCTCAAGATAGACTTTTGCAGTGCAATACAATTAATTCATTCAGAAGATTCCCATTTGTTTCATAACTAAAAATACAGAAAGACACAAACATAAAACTTTCCTTCCAGATGGTGCTTTTGCAAGCCCTTCAGACCACTAAGGAATAGCTACACATTTCCCACCCCCCTACCCCACCCCCCTCCAAGTCCCTATCACTCTGAGCTCTCACAAAACAGGAGACCTATGAGTGGAAAGGAGGGGTCAGGAGGACACGAGATAGAGCCAAAGTTAACAGATGTTGCTGCGTGACATTCTACACTGATTTGTTGATCTTTCACACAGTTTCAATTTTCTACTATATTCTATGGTGCTCACAAAAATTAGCAGCAGCAGCAAAAAGACCGAGCACTGTGATCTCCCCTAAAACAGCCTGGCTTCCCCTGTAGAAATTGAGCTTCACATCTGCAAAATGCAGGAATTTAGGAAAGTGGTAGTATTGTTTTTGTAGACATTTTGTCTGCAGCAGGAGATCGGAAGCTTTCCACGGTGTAATGCCGTGTACAGCCCCGGCTCCCACTGGTGATCACTTACTGAGCTTCATTTCCCCAGGGCCACTCATGTAAGCATCTACTCCCTCAAGTAGAAACTAAAGGCTCCTCACATGGGATGTTTAGTTAAAATTAACTGGGGGGGGGGGGGGGGGGGGGACGTAAGGGGGGGAAATGTTTTAATAAATTTTGGGGGGGGGAGGGGGGCCCTGCCAAAATTGAACGCCGGGGGTTTTCGGGTGGCGGGTGTGACAACCAGCGCAAGAAA
>JANHFX010012539.1:46396-75702 GCA_027560015.1 Chloroceryle amazona
ATGAATAGTCTTTTTAGGAGTTATACTGGGGGGGGCGGGGGGGAGACATTAGAAGGGGAAAGCTGTTAATTAAATTTCTGGTGGAGGATGGTGACCTTGCCAAATTTGAAGCACGGGTATTTCTGGTTAGAGGGTTGCAGAAACTAGCTAAGAAAATTGAAGATGTTAAGCCCTTCAGAAGTACTACCATGGACCTAGGTCAATCTCTATGGAAATACCAGCAGCTCACGTTTTCCACTGAAATGGCTCTGTGGGTGTGATGAGAACAGACAGTTGTGGCCTTTTTCTGCCTGGCAGGGCTGCTGCTAACACTGTTATGGTGACAGTCTCCTGAAGGTGAAACGTGGTGAAGAAAGTTCTCAAGTGAGCCATGAGTCACCCCAACTTTCATAGTTACCATACTGTTATTTCTGGGCCACAAACTATTGCTGCAACATTCAATGCAGACAACCACATGCTTAAAAAATACAGTAGGAAAAGAAAGGTTAAAAATTCATCTCTAATGCTGCTTCATGATGTATTAAGATGCAAATGCAGAGTGTTTTTATAGTGATAGAAGTTGTCAATTTACAAACTATTCTAATTCATGAAAATTCTACACTTTGTAGCTACATTTATGTGAGCATGTTGGACCCAACGTAAGAGATTAAAGTTTAAATGAGACTTTTAAAGTTTTAACAATATTTGTGTCTCTAACAAAACTGAAAGTAAAGATGTATCAACATTTTATATGTTGACACCATCATCTGGCGAGTGAAAAGACTCAGCCTTTCCAAATCCAGAGTAATGCCGTTCCAGTCATAGAAAAGAAAATTCCATTTCAGGCAAAAATCAAAACCATGATAAATATTTTGGGAAATTACTCGTGTGTGGAAAAAGGGAGTAGCTCAGATTGCAGGAGCTACATCTCTGGAGGGCATCACCAGAACAGCTGCTCACTGTTAGTGGAGTTGCCACTGGTGCATTCCTGTGCTTTTTTAATGAGCGACTTCTGCCAACATTGGCCAAGAGACATGGGAAGGCTCCCAACAAATTGGCTGGGGTCATCACAAGCCTTTTTCCCCACCACCATTTACACTGCTACAGATGCCCGCTTCTGTCTGGGGAGACTCCTGGGAAGATGGGACGAAAATGTCTTGCCTGCCTATCTTTGTGGGGTTGCCAAGGTGCCAGAGGGGAGAAGGGATTACAACGGTCATTTAAGTCTCTGATGGTCAACTGGTAACTGCAAAGGAGCTATGCCTAATGGTGGGAAAGCTGACTGATCCGCACATCAGCTATGTGGTGAACACTGGTGTGTGTCATGGGGAAGCCACTGAGCCATTCCAGGACAATTCTCTAAAGTGCAGTGCTGAAAAAAAAAAAAAGAAAAAAAAACAAACAAACACACCAACCCAACCCCCCCACAAAAAATCCCTACCAAAACAAACTAAAAAACAAACTGTGGTGGCCCAGAGAGCAGAAGCAGAACATCTGAAGAGGAGCAGCATATAGAAACTGTCCTGGTCCAACCTTGCGTCCAGAACAGGCCAGGCCATTCTGTGTGCCTGTAGGAAGCCCAAGGACTGGCAGTTCAGCCAAAGCATACAATCTAAATTTAAAGGTTTCGGATCACAAAGGTCCAGGTACCTCCCCTAGGTAAATTGTTCCAATAGTTAAATATCTTCACCATTAAATATTGGCAGCTCATTTCTGGTTCAAGATGTTTCAAAGCACTGGTTCCCTCCTACATCTTCCCTACCTATATACTGGGTCAAGGCACAACCATTAGGAACCAGTACGTACTTTTGCATGGCAAAACAACTGCATTGGTTTGGGTCCAGCCAGCAGATCTGCACCTCAAGGAGATTGTGCAGCTGTCTGACAGCTCATTTATTTTTATTTCCCAAAAATCACAACTTTAGCTGATGGGCTCTGGCAACAGAGATTACATTCCACTTCGCAACGGGGGGGAAAAACCAACACGTGACCAGCTGTTTTTCCTACCCTATAGCTGTCTGGCCATTAGGTAAAGGCTTTTTCCTATAAATTGGATTTCAGACTGCCTTGATTTGGGACAGGGTTAGATGAAAGCATGAGAGCTACGACATTCTTTCCAACCCAAAAGGTGCTGAAGCCTGATCAAGCCCTGCAACCACATCAGCTCTGTAGATGTTCTGGATATGAACAGGCTGTGTGTACACTGCTGACACCTTGCAATGCAAGTACAGCAGTGGGGCCATGCAGGCTCCTGAGCTTGTGGGCTTCCAACATGTTCAGTCCTGTGCAGATTACACTGCGATCACAACACTGGGTATGGCACAGACTGGGGCAAAAAGGCTGGGATGGACACTGATGAAAACGTACCAGTGGAAAAGTTTTGCCTTTTCTCTTTTCATTGATGCTGTGTGCTAAGGTACAGTAACAAAAAAAAAATAAAATTCTTATTGAAGTTAAAAGGCTCAATTTGACTAACATTACCTCGGTTAAAAGCCATTTGACCAGTAGCATCTCAGTTTTGTGTGCTGAGTGGTCCCTAGCCATCTCATGAAGGACTGGTATAAAAGTTGTGTGTATGAACTGAAGGACTGGTATATGAAGTTGTGTAACTTCAGCAGTGTAACTGTGTCACACAGCACTTGTACAGACCCAGAACCCATTTCACATCTATGAGGGAATACAGGAAATTTTACAAATCTTACACCTAGACAGCCAGCCTTACCTCTTCCCAGCACTGGGAAGCATTTATCAGCAAGCTAAAACCAAAATGAAAGCAGTGGCTCCAAGATCCTGCTTCTGCACTGCTTTCTCCTGACAAACCTAGGATCTGACATTGTGGTCATGGGTGAGTATTTCTAATTCTCCTCAGATGCTGTAATGTTTGTGTAAAAGAAGCTGACAGTATCCAAATGGAGATAGAAAAGGTTTCCAAGAACACAGCCAACAGATTTTCCTGCCTGCTCTCCCTCCCATCCCTATCTTCGTGGCACACAAGGTCTTTTTTCTTCTGGGATTATTTTAGGCACCATAGCTGTCTATTACATTTTGGAATGTATGGAACCACAAAACACACTGCTAATTAAAAGGAAGGCATTTGCTTATCCTTACAATTTTGTTTATGTAAAAGACTGCCCAGCAATGATTTGTGAGCAACTGACTTTCCATTCATGTACTGTACAGTTTTAGATGAGAGAAATACAGGATTAAATTGGGGGGGCTTAAAAATGTTTTTACATCACAAATAAAACTGACAGGCTGATTTACTTTTCAGCACCCTACATATCTGAGTCACCCGTCAGTTTAAGTAATAAGAAACAAAACCAGTAGACCATTGTTGTTTCAAACTGTAATACAACATGGCCTTAAGAAAAAAGGTGTGATTATATACAGAGAACTGCCCTTACAGTGACAAGAAGCTTATTTTAAAGTAAAAAACAGTATCTTTTTAGGAAAAATCACAGCCATCAGATCATGAAAATTATAAGATGTCAGTGCACCTTTCACAAGGGGCTTTGGCGAGGGACTCTCAGCAAATCCCAGGTGTATCGGTATTTGTCTGCTAACAGAGAGGGGTTATTTCAGCTCATGAAGTCCAGAAATACCAGCTCAAGGTGCAGCACTCACACTTCTTCCCATGCTGTCGTCTCTCCCTTCCCCTGTCTCCAGAAGGACATTGCCTTCCTTCACCTCCTTCCCTCGGCAGCAAAAAGAAATAACAACTGACAGTCTGCTCAGAAATCCCTCAAGTGCCAAGGAGGAGGAGAAAGGAGACTGACACAAAAAATGCACTAGTAGGGGAAAGAGGAGGAACAGCTATGCCGCAAAAACATCCCCAGGCAAGAGACAGAAGCCAGAGACTGGGGTCAGTAAAACTTGTCCAGACAAAGCATGTTTCTGTACTAGAAGCGTCTGGACGAGATGATGTAGCAAATCTTTTTGCTTTTTTCATTTCTCTTTGGTTAGGAACTTACCCAGCTCTGCTGTCACCACACTACCAGAACACAGCACATGTCAGATAGCAGAAATAGTAACATATTTATGTGCTAAGTCTCATTAAGTCAGTTTGCAGCAATGTTATTTTTATTTAACTCTTTTCACCCTCAGGTTGCCCTCCTGAGCCTGGCACAAGGACCACAAAGCGAGTTGAAGAGAAACTGAGCACTGTGGGGATGTCAGGGCATGGGGCTGCTAAACACCACCTGAGCATCGCTTCCATTGTGTGAGGCACAACGGAAAGGTTAACAAAGACCCCTTTTGATACCCTATCATCTGAGTGTGTAATTATCCAAATACTTCCAAGTGATTCTTAAAACAAAACTATAAATTCCTTGCATTTTTCAGTATAAGCAGTCTTAGGAAGCTATTTCACTGTTAAGATCAAAAAGCATTCAGGTTTTGGAAAGATTTGATGTCAACAGAATTTCTTACAGAACAATATTAAAGCAAATATCTTGGGCAATGTGGTCTGAGCCAAAAGCTAGGTTATTTTGTTAATTTTTTTCTTCCAGTTCCCACTTTCTCAATTCACTATTGACAAATCCATGTCAGCAACGCTAATATGGCTTTCTGATTCTGATTAACTATTTACTTTGACTACAGCAATACTCAGGAAAACCCGAATGAAACTCATAGATTTGGAGGGCTCAGTTAATATTATTTTAACCTTTGCCCTCCCTGTCTTCCACAGCTTTTTTAAATAAACATGAAGAATGTCAAACTAAAATGCATAATTCCATTCCTTAGCCAAAAATTCCAATGCCAGTGAGGCTTTTCCAAAGACTTAAATATCTGAAACCAACTGCTTTTTCTCCTTCTCCTGAAAACCAACAATAAATCAAATTTCTTCATTCAATTATTAAAAGTGCTACAGGGATATCCCAGTAGCAAAACAGAAAGAGAACAAATGATCTGATAGAAATCAAAAAATTTTTCCTGTTGATCTCAAAACCAGATTCTGATCACGTGTGGCAGGACAAGAGATACAAGTTCATCACCTCCTCCCTCTTGCTCTCTGAGATAGGTTATTTCAGAGACCTAGTAATAATCTGACTAAATTTAGACTTTTTTCCCCCTCCACAGTAACCTCGTTTTTGAACACCAAAGGAGATTCAAAGGATGTGCTTTCTTTAAGAATGGCAGAAATAATGCAAGAGATCAACAGCACCAAATAAACTATTAACAAAGATGTCACATATGTGAGATTTGTACCTGGGAAATTAACCATGGACCGACAGGGGCTAAATCACACCATCAGTTCTACTTGCCTCCAAAATTTGCCTTGACAACTTTCTGACATAAGTAATTACCTGACCAGACTTATCTTTAAGCTCCTGCCAAAAAGCCCCATTTCTCTAATCTCTCAGAAGAAAACCCGTGTCTTTCTAACATGCCAAAATGCAACCCTGCTGGGTCAGCGCCAGTACCGGGATTTAGTGACTACTCTTCACAGAAAAGCCTGGTGCTCTTTCTTCCCATCAGTGGATCGCAGCGCCTGTCTACGACTGTCCTCTCCAGCGCTGGCTGCTGGAGCCCCGTTCGGATTCAGGGGATAGTCTGGATGTTTGCTGCAACGAGTCACTCGCATGTTTTCAGAGGAGACTCCAGAGCTCTGGCAAGCGCTGCCAGGCTTTCCTCAAAGTCTCCAGCACCATTCAAAGGCCAGCCCAGCACACAGGACCACAACAGCTTTTTCACAAACTTACGAAGCCCACAGGTTACCCTCCTGGTTTTCAGCGCTTGTTTCTCCATCTTGCTCCCAACTCCATCTTGGCTCCTAAGCAGCCCTTACTCCTTTCTGTGAAATCCACTGTGCTGCATGCACAAGTTCAGCTGTTTCTGCACCTTTTCCTCTGGTTCCCTGGATCTCAACCCTGCCTGCACTATCTGTTGGGCCACTTTCAGCTAGACTGAAGAGCCATGCCACGATCTGCTGGCATTCAGACACCCTGGGAGCGCCAACTGCACTTGCAAGCATCACTATTAGCTCGCGTATTCTTTTTCCTACTGTGGCTTTCCTAGGGCTCACCATGGCCCTCCTAAGGGTACAACTGCAGGTTCTTCCCATTCTTCAGAGACTTTTCACTACAGGTGACTCAAAGTCGATATTTGTTCAGTTTGTTATGCCAATTCCCACTGTGCTGTCTTGGTAATACAGCATTAAGCAAACTTTTGTTGCATCTCTACCAATCAGACTTCTGGAGTCTTGATCACTTTGATTTAGCTATGAGCAAAGCACAAGCTCTGCAGTAACAGTCTGATTACAGGATTAAAGGCTTTAATATAATACTGTTTTAAATACCCACATTAAGTGGCTAATTTTTCAAGGGATGTGAAATAGAAATCAGTTTGACAAATGTCACTAAAGAGCAGGACGGACACACCAGTGGAGGTCAGAGCACAGCAATAGCTGCGTGGCGCTCACTGACCAGCAACAATTGGTTTGAGCCTTGCTACAGCTGAATCTACTGGTGCTCCTGTTTTGTGGCAGTAAAGATGAGTGTTACGCTGATATGATCCCTCTGTTATGCAGGAGAATTATTTAGGATTTCCTGGAGGACAGTGAAACCTGCAAAAATCAGCTACATTATCAGTAGAACAGAAGACTGTAAGAAAGCATGCATTGCTGTACTCCACTTTCTCCTGGGGTGCTGTGAAGCAGCCTCCCCCCATCCAAATAGCCACAGCTATACAACATTGTTTGTAAAGAATAAAGAGTCTGATGGATGATTTAAAAAGAAAGGCTGCTTAAAATTACAAAACTGAACAGAAAGTTGACCTGTGTGTGAAAGTCTGTCACATAGTGCCTGTTTTACTGAGCATACAGCCTAGACCCAGATAAATGTTGATAAAGATGTAGAACATCCCATTCTGCATGGCTTATGTCTGCCTGATAAAGAGAAAAAAAATAAAGTGAGATTCCTTGAATAGCTAGATTTTAAGGAGGGGCTGCTAATGGTTGATAACTGTCTGGCAAAAGAAAACAGGAAAGTTTTTATAGCAATGGGGACAAAGAAGGCATTAAATATGAAGAAAAGGACAATAAAGGCATATGAAAGGAAAAGAATGAATAGAAAAAACAGGAAGATGAACAGCAGAGTGAAATATTAGAAACAGGCAAAAAGATAAAAAGAATTTAGAAACACTGAAGTCTAAAAGAAAATTAAGGAAGTGTTATCACACATAAGCAATATGTGATATGTTTTCAGTGTCTTTGTGGACTACAGTCACTATAAATTTGAAATGAAAACTGAAACCTGTTAGCAATATATTTAGAAATCACTACTTTTCCACTTTATGTTACAGTTTACTTCTGGCCTTCTTTCCTCCTTCACACCCAGAGCATGCACGCAGACAGCAGCCGATTCTTCTGGGGACAGGAGGAGACACACTGCAAACGTAACACACAGTTCACGGCACGCCTCCGAAAAGCCACGTTAGATTTTTCAAACCAAACAGAAAAACTCCCTGGGGCAGAAGCAACTGCATTTTTAATCTGCACAAAACAACCTTTTGTCCTTCCAGAGAGAGGTTTAGTTTCTTTCTGCAGAAGCTTCCAACTATGTTTTAAGTAGGGATACCAAAATGATGCTTAAATCTGAACCACAGACACAGGACACCTTTTAAAGTTGCGTGTACTTCCAATGGCACCTGATTTTTAGCAGTACTTTGGACAGGACTGAAAGAACAGGATCAGAAAGTCTATTTGTAAGACCTGCATGATCTCAAGAATTACAGAAAGTCCTTCCACATATCCAAGACAAGCCAAGACCTTGACAAGCATTACTCTGGTTGCAGTGGCAAGGGCTTTGTAACTCCTTGAAGCACAATAACCAGAAATGTCTAAGGCATCATTAGTATAAAGAAAAAAGAATGGTTCCTGCCACGAAAATCTACAGTCTCTCTGAAGAGAAACTAGAAGCTGGCAGCAAAAGAGTGATACAATCACCCAGTAATTTCACTTAGTCACAGAAAAATCCTAATTATCTATTTCTAAAATAAAGAGATACCTCATCTGTTTGATCTTTTCCACTGGCTTCTTTGTGAACCCTTCTGCTAAAACACTTGTATTCAAATTAAATAAATAAATAAACAAACAGACCACGAGTGTCACCACAGATTTTGAAAGAGGAGACTGCTGTGAAAGCAACTGCAGCACAAACATCAGATTTCAAGCAATTTAGAGAGGCTGCCTGTGTATTTCCTGCTATGGGCTTATAACAAGACAAAAAAACAACGCTTCCATTGTAGAAAGCAAGATTACTAAATACTCTAACATAAGTACTGGATGAACCCACATCATCAGAATGCCCTGAAATTTAATAATATACAACATGGGGAAAGAAATCACTCAAAGTGGCGTGCTGATCAGGGCTGATGCTGACACTGCATGCCATAGCTGCTCGCTGCTCCTTGGGAAACAACAAAAGCAAGATTCAACCCAAGAAAACAGCAAGTCCCAAGAACAAGCATTAAGAACATCTGTTAATCAAAGGACCAAACAAACAGGAAGGTTTTAATTTCTTTGACTTTCATATGTTAGTACATATTTTACTGCATGGAAATATGCTCTCCATAGATGATGCAAATGCCTTACACTGGCTCAGGGCAGCTGCTGCTCTGAGAAACAAATCAAAATGAGCTGATCATTTGAATTCCCTTAAAATTCCTAATATTGGTCCAAACAAAGCAAAGCAGAGCTTACTATAGGGTTTAACAAGCTGTGCCTAGTATCTTTGTGCACTTAAAAACTACAATGTAACTAAGTTTACCTGTAAGCTTGGGGGAAGTGGGAGGAAGGAAAAGAAAAAGTAAAACTCATTTTCTCCTCAACTCTGAAAATAGTTCATGATCCAAATACCTATACAAGAAGTAACAGTTTGGTTTCTGGTAGCAATAACAAAAACAAGGGCAAGATTAATTCTTACACTTTTATGGCAAACAATCTAAAGCAGATGTTCAAGAAAAAAGGCGAGATGTCAAAGTGTTTTTCAAAACCAAACACAACAAGACAACTTGCAGCCTTATGTGCTTACAAAGAATGCTAAATCATCTTAGTCAGCTTCCACCCTTAGCCTTTCTCTGTTCTATGAAGCTCTGCAATTACCAAAAATGTTGTATTCAAATCTAAACCACCATAGCGTCTCCTGAACAAAAGCACATGCATGTGATCAGCTAATGAACCTGGGCCCTTATGAACGGAAATGTGTTTCCATGGTTTGAATATCCCAGGTCTCTGGAATAAAGTCCCTGTCTTTAAGAGACTGTAGTTTAAAGATACCTAAAAAAAATCCAAACAGTATTTACATTTCCGCTAGAATACCGTCGTTTTGAGATAAAGATCAAACTTCAACTTATGTTGGTCAAAACCAACATAAGCATTCCTTAGAATGAGACTTCAAATAGGTTATTTGAAGTTATCCACACTTTCTTGTTTGCAAGTTCAAAGAATTGCTGATCATAAAGCAAACCTGAAGATACTAAATCTTCTAAGTACAAATTTCACAGAAGACAATGTGTGCATGCAGGAAAACTGAGTCCTTCCACATTTAATACAGCAAAAGTTTGGAGAAGGTAACCATAAGCACACCCTTTTCCAACAAAACTAGCTTTATTGTGAACACGAAAGACACCGTGTTAACTTCAAATACCGCTCACTTAGATGTGCTATCCAAAAGGCCTTAAGGAGGATTATATTGATTTAAATAATTAGGCAAGTTTTTGCACTCAAGCTTCCCACACAAATAGGATTTGCCAAGCCTTTCGAGCCTAATCGGCAGCACAATCGTACAGGTACAGAAGAGCTCAACACGTGCACGCACACACACACACTTCTAGACTCACCAGCAAGACCTGATTTTTGGCTGACCACAGAGAATTGCCTCCTAAGCCGGTCAGTCCAAGTTTCCAGCTACCTGGAAGCCATCCATGCAGCAACACTGGGCTACTGTGCATCTGCATCGCCGTTCCACTTCATTACACGAAACACAAACCCGTCGCTACAGGCATCGCAGTAACTGATACCATATCACTCAAGTCAATGGGAGCAAATCAGAAACTCTAGAGTACATATGAATAATAACAGGTTTTTGTGTTTCCCTTCCCAAGTGCTGACAGTTTGGAGGGGTATTTCACACACACACCCCATTGCTGGACTATAATCACATTAATTTCATCATGCCAAGGCAAGCTGTTCAAGAAGCTTTCACAGCACATTTAGCTTAATAAGCCAGGGTGGGTTTTTTGGGTTTTGTTTTGATCTGTCCAAGATTTGACAAGAAAAAGAAAATGAAGGTAAGATGTATAACCCTCAGAAAAAATTATATTGTCAGCAAAAGATGGTAAGGTCACATCTAAAAGGTTTAAGAAACAACCAAACCCTTTAAATCACCGGCAGCCTAAGTAACTTTGCTCTAACTCTGGACAGAAACGTTTATCAACCTGTAATATACTGAGAAATCCATGTTTTCTCCTTTGGTTTCACATTAATCGTGAGTCAGATTTAAAACATGACACTGCTTTAACTTCTCTCTCCCCCATCTCCTTTTCACAGCCGTTGCCGTGTCAGCCGAAACATTTGTTTCCAGGACTGAGCTCCATACCTGGTGTGTCTAAGAGACCTGCAAGGAAAAATGCCTGCCAGAGCCTAAAAGCAGCTCACCTTATGAAATCACCAAACCCCCAGCCTCAGCTACTCCAGCAGCTCCACCGCTCTGCTCCAGGGCATCTAGCAAAACTAGGGAGTTTGCAGGGACTATTTGCTGCTATCAAGGGAAGGAAATGCAGACTTTTTTTTTTTTTAAAGCTTTCATACATTAGGTTTAGGCCGATACTAAAAGGCAACCCTCAAGTGCTACAAAGAGCGCTCCATAATTCATACAAGCAGCTAAGCCATGGCAAACCAGCAGCCCAGCAAGGATAATACATCGCTGAATGTACCTGCATTTGTTTCTGTCAAGGGCTACAGTTTGCTTTTAATTATTCATAATGCTTTGCAATGTACTTGGATGTGTATATTGTACACACACACAGAGCAGACTTTGTTTTTAAAAGAATAACCGAGTCTCAGTAATTAGAGAGCTGACTGCAGTACTCAGACACTGCATCTTTAAATGAGATGCTTTTTGTCTGCATGGGTTCCTGCTACGTATGTATACACACACGTGCACACACATAAATAATCTATGAGCATAAGTTAAGCAGTTTTTAATAAATGCTGTCTCTGAACATTTTGCAAGACCCTGTAATGCCCCAATCCTCTGCAGATTTACAGACAGGGTTCATTTAAAGGCATGTCAAGGTAACAAATCTACTGGATATCAGGAGATTTTATCATGCATTTACTTGGGACTCAGACCCAGATTCAGAAACACAGGTTCAGCTTAGAAAACTATAAATGATTCAGCTTTCAGCACACAAAGAGCCTCGCAAAGTCAAAGCGGCAGTCGCATACCAATTAGTTGGTCTGAATTGTGGCCTGCAAGTCCAGTCTAACAAAGCCAAGCAAGCCTAAACCTGATTGTGTAAACAGAGCCCTTCCGCTGCGCTGCAATCACCTATGGCAATAAACACAAGGGTCTAGGAAGCAGAGACTTGCAGAAACAGGCCTCCAGAGAAACCACCAGCACCCTGACAATGCCGCTCTCCACTCCCTCTCCTTCTGCAGACCATTTTAACAGCTTAGAAGTCGAGCAGTTCATGACCAGGTACTAGATGCCAGCATCCATCTGCTATTGCCTGGTCCACAGATCCACCTCTGTACCTTAGTGGGCCCTAGGGACTGAAATGCAACGAGGACAAAGTAACAGAGCCGAGAGTGAAGCCAAGAGGAGTACACGGTTGTTTGATTTTGAAACACGTGCTGAAGGGTTTTCTGGATCAAAGCCAGGATGATCCATCTCTTAGGAGATCAAGCACCTCCGCCAGTTTTAGATCAAAGACTGTACGACTATTCCAGCGACACCATGAACTAGTCCACAAGAGCAGACTCTTGCTCAATACTCAGGATACATGCAATAATATGAATTTTGCCAGGCTAGTCAAGTTGCATGGACCATTTTTTGAAACAAAGACCCACTGGTGGCATTGGTGTGTTTTCTTACTGATTTAAACAGATGCCTGACTGACCATGCCTCTCTAACTGATGGTGGGCATCAAGAGACTAATGCGACAACATTCAGAGAGATTTAAGTAGTATATAGAGTTTCTAAGTAACCTCTCAAGAGTAGTTACTTATTACATAAATCATCTTAATTTTATTATCTGGGCCCCAATCTCATGGCCTACACAAATTGAGAAAATAGTCCCACTAGGGACTGTGTGTAATGGGGTCTGTTACTCACTCATACCAAATAGATGGAGGATCCTTAGAAAGCTAGTTTACAGAGAAAGTTTCCATGTTTCCCTAATCACGTATGTTTAAACCTCAAAAGGAGGACAGTAAGCACTTCTAAATACTCAGTAATCTATACTCTTTGGAAAAGTAGACTGAAATTCTAAGAAATGGGGTACTGCAATAGCCATTGAACTAGTCATATTTACTGCCACATCTCTTCTGAATAATTCTGACCTCACCACTCGACTGCATCCTTGTCATTTATCTTCCTAGTTTAAAAAAGTTGCAAAATGCACTGCAGACAAACCATAATACTCCATAAACCAATGTTCAGAAGCATCTCTGTTTACAGATGGGGTGCACCTAATCACAGCAAAACAGAAGACTTGCTTTCTTTCCAAACGCGCGTCACATTTCTTTAATCTGTGCATTTACTAATCTGCATAAAGAGAGAACTGGCAGTTTGATGCAAGCAGCACAGTGCCATTTAAAGCACAGCACACCACAGCACTCTTAAGTCTTTTTGGAAATACTTCTGCTGCTGAGCAGCACTGGCTTTCCACCAGTTGCTGCTCCACATGCTATTGCCAATCAGGCCCATTTGCTGTGGCGCATTCCGAAGTTTACTAATTAATCTCTGCACTAAACCCCACCGATGGCCGGTTGCCATTTGAAATGATCATCATCTTTTATTTAAAGACATAGTGACCCTACGGTCAAACTCAGACCTTATTTGTAAAAAAAGGTGTGCCAAGTTTCAGGTAATTAAATCCACTTAAATATCAGTGAGGGTTTTGTTTGTTTGTTTATTTTAAACTGGGGAGAGGCAATCGTCAGTGGTTTGAGGGTGGTTATAGTAGACATGCTAAATTATTTCAATGTTAATTGTCAGGAATCGAGCAAACTCTTGCCTTTTGAGCTACATTAAGCAAAGGGTATGAGATGCTAGCTCCTGGAAAACAGATCATTCATTTTTTGCAAAAGAGCATACATGCTTTGAAGTCACGTGTTTTAACAACTTCAGCTTACTGCTACAACTCTTAGAAGGTTTTAAATATTGATTTCACCCAGTCCAACCTCTCACACCACTGTTAAAGGCTGCTCTCATTCAGCGGTGCATACTGGCTCCGTGACCTTCACAATGACCTCTACAAAAGCAGTTGTGCATTTTACTGTGGTGTAAATCCTCACAGACAAGTCAAACCTGTTCTTTTTGGCATCCAGCCCTTCAGATGAATACTCTGTGGAGATTTATTATGAAAGGGGAATGAAGGGGCATTATTGCACAACATTCATCCCTCACACACAGCTAAGTTCCATCTCTTACAACTTCTGAAGGCTTAAAAAAAAAAGAGCCCAGTTCTTAATTACGCAAACCAACCTTGTTTCTCACCAATTTTCTGTAGTTACAATTCATTGTTGTTTACAAAAAGGTAGACATGCCCAGGAAAAAAAAAAAAAGCATGTGTGCAAAGGTGTTTTATATTATTATTAATATGTAATATTCATACTTCCTGTTACTATACACGAGGGATTAGTGTTTCCTAGCACACCATTGACTTCCAACACTGAAGTATTATTTCACATTGTAGCAACACACACTGCCCTAAAAGGGTCCATTAATTATTTTTGCAATGCCACGAAGTTGCTGCAGGATATTAGCCTGTCCCTGCAAGAAATGCGCTGCTATGGTAAAATGATGGATGACGAGGTTTGCAGGTTTTTAATTCGAATTCACAACAGTAAAAAAGTATTTACAAATGTATTTTCCGTGGTCTTCGCTTAATACTTTGCGTGCCCTTACACAAGTAACATTAAAAAAAAAAATAAACTCAAATAAACTCAAGATTAAGTGCATTAAAAAAAAAAAATCAGAGCATAAAAGAATTGTGAAAGGGGCAGATTTTATAAATTCAATGAATCTGCCCAAGTGGTCAGAGTAGTAACCTCATCATTCACATCATCCACGTTCCTTCAGGTTTTCTAACTGAACCTTAAGCAAAACATGCCCTGATAGGGAAGGTGGGGAAACCAAAACAAATAAAAACACCCAAACAAAGTCCCATTGATAGTCTGGTCCAAAAAGCATGTTCAAACTGGCTTTATCTGACAGTTGCTTAGTATTAACCGGAAAGAAAGCATTCTGATTGAAGCAAATATTCCCTGATTGAAATTTCTGAATTCCCCTAAAAAGCTCCCTCCCCCCAACATCAGCTGTCACAGACAATCGACAATGCACACACACATACCTCCAACTGTGAAAATAAAAACTGCTGTGCGTGTCTCTCCCTGTCACCAGAGGCCCTGGCAGGTAGGGGTTCCTTCTCCCCTTCCCAAAAGTCTCAGCTGGCCATTCTTTAGCTTTCCTGCTCCTCCCTTTCTGCCAGCAAAAGCCGAAGGCAACAGAATGCACAATAGCGAACGCTTCTCCAGGCAAAACTGTAAGAAAACACAACCCCCTCCCTTTTCCCAGGTCCAGGGGGCACTTGACAGCTCCAGAGCTGCAAAGAGGTTTCTCCAAACACAATATGCAGCAGTGTCTTTTACCATCTAAACTCACTTTCTACCTGCATACCCAATTCTGCTACGTCCAGCACAGCCCTCTCCGTTTCTAAGCCCGTTGCTACCAGAGAGATGGAGCAGAGATGGGCTGAAGATAAAAGAAGGTAAACCAGTATGCTCAGGTAGTATTGCATTTAACAAGAAAGATAAAGTACCCCAAGTTCTAAAAGGGTTTTCTTCCTGCAGAAGAAATTCCACATCTTGAAAAGTTGCTGTGTACTTCACCTCTTCATAAATAAACTACATAAGTTAGTTAAAAGTGCAGTCAATTTATGTCTTATTCTTCATGACAAACAAAATAAACCAGGTAACACCAATATTTTAATACCTTAAAAAAATTCCCAAGGTTTCCAGTTAGGTGATAAACAGACAATACCAAAGTTTTTCCTGGCACCTCAGCTACAGCTGAAGCTAGTTACAGAGTTAAAAAAGCAACCAACAGTTAAATCGATAGATACAACACTCTTCCAGAATATTTCTGTTACTTTAAAAATAATACATTTTTAATTTTGTACTTTGAATTCACTTAATGAGACAAAACCAGGTTAAAAAATTCACATAAAGCAGATGCTGTACACAACACTAGCAGTGAAACTAAACTGATACAACATTAAGATTTGTATAAATTGCATGTTAAGGGTTTGTTTGGGTTGTTTGGTTTTTTTAAGCCCTTAATCCAAGTAGATTTTAGAACTGCCTGACTTGAGACAAATTTTTGGCCTAATCCTGTCTAGGCTTCAGATCCTATAAATTAAAAGGGGAATTCAAGCTCAAGGCATCATCCCATGAAAACACAGCTAAAGGTGACTAAGTGAAAACTGAATAGGTGAAGATGAAGGAAGCATGAAGCTCCCAGTGCAATCTTCTCTACATCCTCTCTACATCAGGTCTCAAGCCAAGCCCTCTTTCTCTCCTCCCACAATGAAAGAAAATCTTAATAATGTTTTACTGGGAATAACCACAAAGGGGAATCCCTGGTGTGCAGGCCTGGCCAACATAATGCCAACAGACTTCAAGCATGGGGATCATGATGTTGAAAGATGTATGTCAAGATCTGTCAAGCAGACAACAGTGAAGCCCTCCAACTCCATCCATATTAGATCTGTGTGTTGCTAGTGGAAAATCCAACACTAAAACTCCCAGGGTTATCCCTTTTATCAACTTATAACCATGATCTGTCTCAAATCCCACTCCCAATGAAAGTGGAGAAAATGCTGCCACCACCACACTTCTACAGAAACTGCCTTTTTGAAAAGCAGAAAATTCTTCAAGTATTTACTAATAAATTAGTCAAACCTTCCTTGTCTGAACTCACAGGGCCTATCACAGGCAAGCATTATAATCTGCCCATCTTGGATATACGTGGCACTTGTTTCATGCTAGCCATGCAGACGTGCCCACAGGTACACAAACACAGGCAGCCCTAAGCCCTGGTGCCAAAGGCTGCCTAATGATGGTGAGGATTAGATGCCAGATTGATCCCTTTTAGATCTGTCAGCACGTCTGCACAGCACAGACCAACAGCTCTTGTTTTCTTGAGCGCTGCCTCCGACAGTCTTGCCGAGGATCACATTTCTGCGATTCTCTTTCTATGCTTTGGAGAAGACAGCAGTGCTCTATTTATTTATGCCTCTCTTTCAAGAGATGAAACAGGAGAATGGACCTCAGACCTAAAAATATCTTCTGCTTTCCTCCTGTGCATAGCCCTCAGTTTTAAGTTGTTCTCTCTCCAACATACTTACCTTTCCACTGTCTTCCAGATCCTTCAAATGTACCATCTGTCTCCTGCAGGATCTACTTCACTGTCCCAGAATACTACAAGAATGATTATTCCTACACAATGGCCATCATTTCATTTTTACTAATCACTGCAACTGTTGCAAGTTCCAGTTTCCTGGCCCCCCTCCAGCTAATTTAGATAGATGGTTCCACATGTGCTCTCTGTCCTTCCATTTCCTGCCCATACCACTACCCACATTTGTCTAAGTGACTCAAAGCAGGTTTCTTTGTAGCCACAACATTCTCACGCATTTTATACACTTTTTAAAAGAAGAGCCTTCATAAAACACAACCTATTACCGTGCTGCTATCTACTTTGCAAGAGGCAGAGGATTTTAGTGCTCTGACACAGCTTCTGCTGGACTGTATGTCACAGACTATACCAGAATCTCCCCTTTCCCCAGGATACAAGAATTACCTGTGCAGCAGCTACATTCAGGCCAAGCAGAACAATAAAAGACTCAGTTCTCCACTTTGACATACTGCATTAACCAGGTTTTTCTTCTTTAAAAAAAATAAAATTAAGAGGAATAATGATCAACCAAACTTTCAGAGACCAAGACACTTCTTCATGAGGATAATGTCTCTGTCATTAGTAGCCGGGGCTGTCAATATCCCTTTCCAGCAACACCTTGACTGACATGCTGAGTCCAAACTAGGTATATGTGGGGAAATTCACCTTTTGATGTCCAGTGCTGATTGCCTAAAACACTATTCCTTTCTCCCACCCCCTGCACCTGAACAAACATTCTTGAGGAAAGTTACTTTTGAAGCCTGGTTGGTATGAAACATTGTCTCTTTGATCCAAAATATCTTTTACTGCAAGTACCCTAGCACAATACAAGTGCATCTTAGAAGAGTACTGACTCTTGAAAACTAGAGCCCCCAAAAGCTTTGAAATACATCTTAATTTATTTTTATTTTAAAAATGTGCTGATCTAAAGCTCAAAAGCTGACTCCTCCAAGACCCTATTGCAAATACTCATTTATCTGTCGTGTTCACTTAGGCATGAGTTAAGGTGTAGAAAGGTGGTGCACACACACACACACACACACACACACACGAGACAGCGTGGCCTCAGTCAACACACTGAGCATCTTTTCCTCGTAGGGCATTACTGTATCAGTAAGGCTGGTGTACCTTGTATCACAGATTAATGCAAAACTGAAGAAGCTGTGGGAAACTCAAATCCTGCTTGCAGCCAGAACTCTTGTTAACTCTGGGGGGAGGGAGGGGGAAGTGTCACTTTTGAAGCCACCCAAATGCACACACCCCAATCCCTGCCGCCCTAAGAGACCAGGCTTCTTACACAGAAACTGATCCAGACAGGTAACTCCAGAAGCCTCAATTCCCAAAATTCTTCTGTCCCAGAGCTCTCGCAGCTGGGGACTGAACATGCAGCAGCCTCTCAGCCCTCCTTCCAAGAAGCTCCCGTCCCACTCACTCCCACCTTTCTGCCAAGCTCTACCCCAAATCTCCCTCCTCAGGCAATGACCCCATGTCCCTCCATGTCCTCTCCAAGCACCTCGCATCCAAGTCCCCACCTCCTCCATCCATCTCACCTGCTGCCCTATGCTTCCCCATCGCCACAACCCCTTGATCCACCATCACGATGCTGTTTGCTGCTGCCAGTGCTTAATACCAACTTCCCTGCCCCATTTCTTCCACTCACTACCCCCCACAACAGCCACCCTTCTTGTCCTCCTCTTGGCTCTCCCTTTTCCCAGTTTCAGTGAGAAAAGAACTACTTCTGTTCAGTGATTTTACTTTTCAGTTCAGTTCTTCTAAGTAACTGCACTGTCTGAAGTCAGCAGCCTGTTTCACAGGCTGTGTCTGCTGCTGGCAGTGATGACACCCCATGGTTAGAGTTACTACCAAGGATGGGTGTGCAGACCAAGGCCACTGCTGGATCTTGTGCACCACATTGGGGGTGCAGGAAAGTGGAAGAATGCACCTGCAGGGAGGAGCAGAAAGGGCAGGTGACCCCCAACTGACCAACGAGGGATTCCAGCCCATAGACGTCATAGTCAGTATAAAGCTGAGGGATCTGGAGGGTCTCATCCCCCTCTTGGACCGCTTAGCCAGCTTTGCTCAGGTCCCCTTTTGGTTTATTCCTCGGAGCACCTCAAGGGTACTCTATCTATTCTGCCTTCAATCCTGATCCGTGTGTTCCCAAATCTGGTACCAGAATCCAGGTCCTGAACACAGCTCCCATCTGCTGCTGGGCCCAGTCTGGCTCTCTCCTGGTGCCTGCTCCACAGCATCAGTGGTGATGGTGATATCATTATCATCAGGGGGGTTGTGTTTGATACTGGTTTTCTATATATTTGTGTATCTTCCATTTTATTATTATTTTCATTAAGGCTGTTCTAGTTTCCTTTGCTAACCGCTCAGTCTCTCTCCCTTATTCCCTTTCTTTAGGGAGAGAGGGGGTTAACAGAGAGTGTCTGTTAGAGGTCTAAGGGGCTGCCCTGACCCTAAACCATGACACCCCTGCATGACTAAGTCTGGCAATAATTTCAGAACAGCCAGATATAGGTTGTGCTTACTCAAAATTTGTCTGAAGAAGCCCCTGAGAACAGCCAAGGAACAAAATTTAGGCACATGGGAGATCCGTTAACTGTGCTGCAAGGTCAATAGGCTCTAACATCAGCAGATTCAAGTTCATTCAGAAATGCAAAAACCAGGAATAAAACCAGTCTAAGGGACAAGGCTGCACACACGCACCTAACAGGCAATGCCAGCTCTCAAAACCAGACAAACAGATACAACCCAACTGACCACTGACTCTGAGGAATCTGTGAAGCCATTAGCCCAGCTCTGCCATTCCAGGTCACCAGTCCTCCTCCAGGTAAACAATAGAGAAGATGAAGGAACGACACAAAACTACTTTGATCAGCAGTAACAGAAGAAAGGATTAGAAGAAAATATGTAGCATTCTCACAAATGCAGGAAAGCGCTAAGAAAAAAGGATCGTGGCAGAAAGATGCCACATTCTTTTATGCACACAGTACTTTAGCTTGCCTAAATGGCTTCAAATCCTTCATTGCTTTTACTGCAATTCTTTAAATGTTCTTACTGCTCCCTTTAAATGATTTTTTTTTCCTCTCCTTTTGAAGAACTTTCCTCTCTAAAGAGCCTTTTTAGATGATGGATGTCATTTCACATGTAGCCTGCAGATTGGAGACCATCTGCAGAAGAAAGCAACGCTTTTAGTGTTAAGTAACAATGAAGGTGTCCAAACTACATTTCTTAAGATCCAAATTCTAAAATATTTAGTTCTGTGAAATCCTCTTTCTGTGGTCATCTACAAGTACATGAAGAGATCTCACAGAGACAGAGAGCTGCTTGGCACCTACCAAGACAGAAAATGAACTTGCATCGGGTCAAGGAAACACACAATTACTGAGCCCTAAGCAAGGGCAAGAACTGCCCAGGAGGCCAAAAAGTCTCCATCTCTGAGGTCTTTAGGAACAGGTTGGACAGGTATCTGTCATAAAGTACCCCTGACTGACTCACAGAAGGACGACATGGCCTCTTGAGACTCCCACCCAGCACTGTGATTATACAATTCCACAAATACCCAATGCAACTTTGGCAGCAAAGCTTCTCATTTCATTATTTTTTTTTTTCTCTGAAAACTTCCACCCTTACAGAGGAACTTTGTCTGCTCTCATTTTTTTATATCATCTCTATCAAGACATAATGAGACTGCTTATACTCACACTTTGAGACAAGCTATTTATTTCTGTTTCACCCCAGCACTACTTTCTGGTATGTTTGCTTTTAAACAGTGCATCAAGCAACACTATTTAACAACATCTGCATTAAAAATGTGGTTTAATAACTTTGCACCGCTCATTTAGCACTAACTTTAATATTTAACATTTATGATGTTTGCAACTCTTGGCCACAGTATAGCATCAAAAGAGCATACACACACTAAATTGTATCTTGTTAAATAGATCAGTGGCACTGAAAAAAGTTATATTGGAACAATCTATAAATGTGTTTACATTATATGAATGATTTGCTGTTCCTTCACAA
Source organism: Chloroceryle amazona (assembly GCA_027560015.1). NCBI lineage: Eukaryota > Metazoa > Chordata > Aves > Coraciiformes > Cerylidae > Chloroceryle > Chloroceryle amazona. The sequence continues at coordinate 67,096 of JANHFX010012539.1, forward strand.
GGCATGTAGGAAGTCAGCACTTCTCAAACGTGTAAAGTATTTCCATGTGCTTAAAGCATGATCTTTCCAAAACAAACAATGATTGAGAAATTTTTTATTATTCTTTATTTCCCTGCCAGCTGTTTTTTTGGACTCTCCTCTCAGCCACCTTCTTTCTTTCAGTCAGATCTCTCCTTATTGCTCACAGTAACACCTACTCAGGCAAGAGCATATTCAGAGCTATAGACTCAGAAATAGGAAGATCTCAGCCTGATTTAAATGGCATTTTCCTTAGATCACTTTACAACGTGTCTTTTTGCTATCGTAGCAAGTGGCAGGTCTGGCTGGTGCTTAGGATGGAATCTGGGCATCCTACAGTAGTACAAAAAGCCCAGTTTCTGCTGCTCTGTCCCAGTGCCTGATCCCATATGGGCAGGGGAGCAGACAACAGCCTGGCTGAACCCTTCCAGCAGCCTTCTCCCTACGAGCTTCATCCTATGCAGCATCTTTTCAAGGGACCAAACCAACATGCTGCATGACACAGAAGTACATCTGGGAGATTTGATCATAAAGAGTCAGGCAAGGAAGTTCTTGAGCAACTCCATAAAATCAGGAGATTAAAAAATATAATAGAAAAATAAGTATATAAAAAAAGAAACACCCCAAAACCCCAAACCCTGAGTTCCATTCCAACACACGACAGCTGAAGAGCAGATCTGCTCCACTGCTGGCTCCAGCCACTTTAGTAACAAGTACATTGGTCTTGCTGTTCACTCCTGTACAATTAACAGTGTTGGCACTATTTCATTTACTAAATTCCACTCATTACAGCTGTGCAAACTTATGGGCCTAATTTGTATTTATACTAATATGTGTGTATAAACATGTGCTGCTTTAGCTATGTAAAGGAGCCTTAAAGCAAATGAACAAATATTTATTCTAACAGAACAGTATAAGAGAAACCAACCATAAAACAGAATCAGAATTACATCTGTCCACCAAACAGCTACATTTTGACTATGGCATCTTTCCTAAGGCATTCCAAACAGAATTCCTGGAAGGAGATACAGGGAGAAGTAGAGCTGCATTGTCAAAATCCAGTCTCCTCTTCCAAGAGCAGCATTGTGTAAATGATGGGAGGGGAAGTATCAAATACTATTATTTTCTTTGCTCAACTGCCCCCCCCCCCCTTTTTTTTTTCCCCAACATTTCCTACCCACATTAGGATAAAAATTCATTAAGTCAATATAACGTGCTTAATGTTTATGCACTTTGATATAATAGTAATTACTTAGTAAGGACAGAACCCTATTAAATGTTTCAGGCTTCATTCTGTGGGCTGGAGTGCACAGGAAGCACTCCGATGATAGATCACTTAAATAAAGTCTCTCTGGCATACACTTCAAAACCGGAGTTCAAAAACTTTGAAGCACAGTTCTGCATGTACATGCTTGACTCTTAACAAAACATCTTATTTAAATAAAGAGGGCTAGAGATTTAGTATGACACATATATTTACTACTGCTAATCATTCTCCATCATGCTACTCGGAAGTTGCAGACATATTGTATATGTAATCCTATGAGATTTAAGTGAGCAGTGTATGGATCACAGGACTCTATATCACTGTTTAAATTCAGGATGTTAGCCCTAACCTGAATTCGATCATTCAGCATTTCTGGTGTTCTTTTGTTCATGTATTTGAAATCCATACCTGTGTATTGTCACAGATGATGGAGATCCAGCTGCCACCATTTCTTTTCCCTTTTTTCTTTTCAGAAATAGGTATCCTTTTCAGAGAATCAATGCATTACTCAATTTCAAAACCAAGATACTGTTATTGAGGACAAAAATTCAAAGCTAAAGCAACATGCATCATATATTTTCTACTTGGGAATCTCAAGAAGGCACTTGGCAACCGCGGAATCCCAGTAGCAGAGTTGGTGTAACAGGGCTACATGTACCTGCTCTCCAAACGTGAACTTCCATGCCAGGGAAGCTGCTTGGCCAGAAGGCTGGTTCTCTGAGAACTTTCATCCAAAGTCCTGCTGGAAAGCCCCATGACTCTCCTCTCACTGGCACAGCTGCAGTTCCCACACAATGGGACTCTGCTTCACTGACACCAGCCCAGCGCGTCTGAGCACTGAGCTGGGATGCAGCCACCGTGCACGCAGACACCAAGGCTGCAAGGGCAGCGCAGCAGCATGGTATAGATTCAACCAGGCTCCTGCTGGAGGTCTAGATAACTCAGTGCCACTGAAAACTTCATCTTTATATTCAGAGTCTCTAAAATACTTCTATTCTGAGGGGATCTGTACACCTAAACACACTACTTACTCTTGCAAAGCAGTGTTGTGATTTTGCTGTGATTCTAAACTACAAAGTGTTGTGAAAAGGGAAATATTCCAACGAGCTGCAAAAAAGAAATGTGCGTAGTATAAGCCAAATGAAGATTAAAACCAAAACACCAATCTCCAAGAAATCAATTCCATCTGAAGTGTTTCAGGCTGAAGACAGACCAGCTGAACTAACAGTGAAGGAAGGAAATAAGCTTGATTTTTTTTTTCTTCATTTATTTTTTAACTTTAGGGAAATACTAAAAAGACTTTAAAAAAAAAATAAATAAAACAACCAACCAACCACAGATGCACACACACCAAAACACACCACACCAAACCAATAAACAAAACCAAAGCAGTAAGAACTGGCAAAGCAAGGCTGGAAGGCTGAAATGGTTCCCAGTCACACAGATGGGGTGGCAAAGCACTCCGGACTGCAACTGTTCTGCAGCTCACGAAAGCACAGTGCAACATGCACTTCACTTACCTCAGAGTGCCTGGCATATGTCTAAGCAACTCTGAAGGAGCACAATTGATTAAAAAGGTATTTTGACAGACTTTTTTGAATTTGGAACAGGATTTTGGATAATTGCTCCACAAGCTATAAAAGAAACAGACTGAAAAACAGAAGCAGTTGTTATGCACAGGAAGCAATATTGTAGGAAAAGGCAATAATGAAGAACAGTTAATTTGACCTGAGCTGATGAGGTCAATGTTTTAGAAGAAATAGCTCCACGTAATATAAAATTATTTCCCATTAGAATAATACTGCAGGTGTAACGCTGCACAAAATCCATTCCCTAACACTTGTTCTGCTCAGCTTAGTGGCACATGCATTCCTGAAGCATCCTAGACATCCCGTGTCTGACACGGATCCATTCGTCTGAAATACTGATTCAGCTGCTGCCTCCTGCAAGCTCTGTGTGCTTCAGGCTGCACGGGACTCTCCCCAGCACTAATAGTCCAAAACTACAAGAACTCAAATAAAATCCTGGTGTAATATTCGGACACTCGGAAAGTTAAATGCAATATTGCCACTGTGATTTGGACAGTGAAGCAGAAGCAGATATTTCACCCTTAATTCACTGCCATTCAGAGATGCTGTTGACAGGAGATGGAGCCTGGCTCAGCGGAAGAGACCAGAGGTTAGGAATTTAGTAGGGCTGGATCCTATTCCTCCTTCCGCCGCTGCTCTGCTGTCTAATCCTGGGCAAGTACATCCCCTCTGGGCATCTGGTTCCCCTCCCTCCCTGACACATCTATTTAAACTGCAAATTCAGAGGGGTAGCAACCATCTTGGTGCTGACAAAGCATATACAAGACTCAGCACTAATATTTCTATTAATAAATATTCCCACTGCTATTAAGTAAGAAAATGAAAGTCATGATAGAAATTGTATGGTCTGTGATGTATTATATTAGTTTAGAGGTATTTGGGTTTATAAAATGTACAAAGGCAAACTGTCCCAAAGTGGTGGCAAGCCAGAGGACACCTATGTTGTTTTCCTGCATATTTGGGCAACCCACTTAGAGGTAATTGAGTTTTTAACTACATGAAATCACTTTAAGAATACCATCACTAGAGGCTAAGTCTCCTGGGAGGCTGGGGGGAGTAGAGAAACATCAGAAAACTGGAAGGAACAGAAGAGGGAAGAGGCAAACAGCCTGAACCATGATGAAGAGGAGAACATGCAACTGAACCTGTCTATAGCATTCTTATATTTCACAAACACGTAAATAGCTGGGCAGCAGACTCCAAGGTTTGCATGGTCCCAGTTCAATGAATTAAAGAGGAGTTAAAGGCATCCATACTTCTAGAGGGTTTTAAACACAACAGTAACAAAAAGCACAAACCTACAAGCACAAAAAGACTCCTACAGTCCTATAAACAGCAGAGACAAAAAGAAAATTAAATTACTGTAATAAAATTAATTCCTGCTGCATTTGCAAACTGCCATGCAGTATGCAATGCATACATGTCCCCTTTTTACATGTTAAAATGAGCTTCACATTAAAGCCACCTCCCACCCAGAAGTGGTCGCTATATTCACCAAGAAACAGAAGAATCAGTTCCATTGCCAGACCATACGATTTGTTTTGCCCACCCTGATAAGCCCTAGAAATGCCAGAAACATCATTCATTTCCAAGAACCTTTGCTCTTTTTGACAGCTACTAAAATCTGAAGTACAAGCATTGAGAAGAAATAGTATTTTTAGCACTACTGCAACAGTTAAGATTGCTACAGGTTCTTTTGTAGCTTTAGAATGATTTGAGGTCAGATTTAATAAAACTGTTTTAAATATTCAGATATGATGGAAGCTTTTCTTTTTAATATGATAAGCAGTCAACTCTGAAGAACTGTCTTCCACACTTAGAGGAAAATCAAATTGATTGATTAGGAAGTGCACAGAAGATAAAATTTACTGAAATAAAATTCAGAAGCTAATACGCAGACTAGGAAAAAAAAACAAACTCAAACACTCATAAAAAAGCCCATCTATCTAAAGGCAAAGTGCAGGAGACCCTATCCCCATGAGCTAATTGTCTGTCTCGTGCTATAGGGGATGCTCTTGCTTAGCTTACAAGTGAAAGACGCTCCCCTCCTCCCCCTGCAAGCACACCAACTCCACAGCACTAACGTGACACCTTAAATCAGCCAACTTCCTTGAGCACTGCCCAGGAGACTAGAATGGGCTTGCCTCTTAATTCAGAAACCGAGAAACAGGTCTGATTATCAGTCAGGCTGAAGAACATCTCTGGCCAAGACCATCCCAGAAAAAAACACTCATGTTCAGGCTGAAAAGAAAATACGTATTGCCACAACTGGCATATTTTTATAGCCTTTGTGTAAACACAAGCTCCAGATTAGTCAGCATCTCAGCTAGCTCGAGCTGGATCCCCTGCTTTTGAAACAAAACTAAGGAAAACACCCACCAGAAAAGGCCAGTGGCCAAACTACTAGGAAAAAATAAAAGCACGGGGAAAGGACGTACACAGAGATTCATTAAAAGTGCGCTGCCAGAACTCTTTAACAGTGAGCACAAAACAGACTTTTCACAGAACCTACATGGAAATTGCAGAACTGCTGAGCCAAGCAGAGCATTAATTAGAACTGTATTTTTGAAAAAATTCTCAGTACTCCCCTAGAGCTGCTCGCACCAGTGTAAGTCGTGTGAGCCCCACGGCTCAAAAAAGCTAAAGCAGCTACCCATCAAAAACTCTACCTATTTCAGTGTACACCTATGTGAAACAAACGGACTCAGCATCTCAGGTTTTTAGAAGAAAAAACACTCAACCTGGAAGATCAGCATGTCTTAAAGCGAGTGTCCAGGTGAGAATTCACCTTACACTGACTCAGACTAGACTGTTACCCACCCCAAATCATCTACGATGAGCAGTATTGCTTCTTACAAAAATCACTCTGCTCTGAGCCAAAAAATTTGCATTTGACTACAGTAACTTTCCAAGAGGCATCCCAGTCCTAATCTGAAAACATCGAGAATTAGAGATTTCATTGCATTCCAGAGTCAATTTTAAGTGAGGCCAATTAACCAGTGGAACATTGTGAACTTTAGGTTTTACTTGTTCCTTCAGTTCCTATTTAGATCCTGTTTAAGTAAGGTTACTGGTGCTTGCTACATTTACTGCTGCCCAGTTCAGATTTGGGATGTTCTGTGTTAAGGAGATGCGTACTGTAAATTGAGCCAGATCTTAACCTCCTCTTAAAGTAGAGGCAAAACAGAGTACAAAGCATATCTTGCTGCCTTTGAATGCAGCTCCTCTTTGCTTTCTGATTTTTTTTTTTGCAATCAAACTCTTGGCAGAAGTCTTCAGTCCATGAGTGTTCCCAATACTGCATTCGGAAGGAAAAGTCCTCTCCTGTTATTGTTGCACTACTCACATACTCAAGCCCTCCCACACACACATGCATGCTGTGGCTAAGGGTCATACTGGTTTACATGTTTCGCTAAACGTCCAAATCCTCTTCACAGAGCCTGCTATTTCCTCTGCTATTTATAATTTTACATTTAACCATATTAAAATACATTTCATTCAAATGAGGCCAGCTTGTCAAAGCAGCTCTATAAACTGCCAACTTGCATGTCAGCCATGGAAATTTACCATCTGCTTCCCAACACTCAACCGTGTCCCAGCAGAACACCCACTGAAATATTCCCATGCTGTGGTAACCAACAACTACGTTTGAAATTACACGTTAGCACGTTAATTCTTTTATTGGGCAGAACCTCAGTAAATGTTGTTATTGTGTGATGGGATTTCTACAGAATTCTAAAACTCAATGTCATGTAATAACTAATTCAAGCACTCTATAAAGAAAATATGCAAACATTCACCTTTCTCAAGAAAACCTGTTATTTTAGCAGTGTAAAAATCTGTTTTACTTGATGCAATCGATTTTCCATAAATAACAGTCATCAACTTCAAATATTCCTATGCTTAACTTCATTGTTAACTGCACTTACTCATTTGTATGCTGTTCTTTTTAATCTAGGAGAGACAGGGTTTTGTTTGTCAAGTTAGAATATTTTTTAAACAGAACAATGAACATTTTCTGTCTGCTAGCTTTTCTACACAAACAGAAAATGTCTCAGAAAGTGCATCAATGTCCCCCAAACTCAGATTTTAGAGGAAAAAGGAAGATGATACAATTTGTACTACAGGGAAACAAGAATATTCACACAACTTTGCAAAAGCCGACACTACTTTTGGAAAAATAAGTTGCAAATGCTTCTAACATTGTGAACTCTGAGGGATAATGAACACAGCACAGATATTCCTACCAAAATCAATTGATTAATCGATGGGAGACTTGTTTAATGCAAAAGCTTTTGCTTTGCTGACTTTGCTGAGGGTAGAAAATGCTGGTTATTTTCAAAGCAACCTTTACCATCATCAACTCTAAAATACAAAGTATAAAAAAAGTGCAGAGATTTCAAACAAAACAGTAAATCTGTAAGGTGTGAAAAAGATCAGAACTCATGCTCCCACTTCTGACCACCCCCCTCCCCAAATCTTCACATTTCCACACACAAGCTGATGGGGACTCGTACCACACTGTGACAAAGAACAGGAATGCTGACAGCTCTTTAGCTGTCACCACAGCAGTAACACATTTGCAAAAATACCTGTTGGTTCCTAGAGCCCGGTAACAATGCCAATAGCACCCCTAACCACTCAAGCATCATCTTCTCCATTGTCCATCTCATACTCACAGATTATTCCATTGCTTAAAGTAAATCTGAAAAAGGTGCAGCTTAGTCTCCAACTTCCAAAATTTCAACTTCCCGAACTGCTACACAAAGGAGACCAAAATAATTCAAGGACTCCACAACTTTGCAGGGAAGGAGGCATAGCTTGTTTTTTGACAACTATGAAATGAAGATATTTCTTGTCCTCCAGCTATCAGAATGATGAAATTCTCTGACTAATTCCTAATTACTTAATCGGAAGAGAATAGACTATTTCATATAATATGCAGCTTGGGTTTAAATAAGGAATAGAGGAATCCTTACTCTTTTGAAAGGCATTAAAAAAAAAAAAAGGCAAGTCTTACCATTTTGATACCAGTGGAGAACGTGACTGGTTTGACAGGTTTCGGTTTTTCCAGTTGCATTTCTAGCTGAGTAGATCTGTCCTTATGCTGAGCTAAAAGCAGTGAAGCAGGAAGAGTGGAGCTCTCCTGTAACCATACAAGGAACACATTTCAATGCTAAATCAAAACAAGTATTATTTAACAAGTATTAATTAACCGTGCATATTCTTCATAATGGCAAGCTGTGTCTGTGGGCCATCACGAGCAGAGCGGCACAACGCTCCATATCCTCTCTACGAGAAGCAGTTTACTCAAAACGATCATTTTCAGTAATAAGAAAAAGCTGCAGCAACCCCATAAATCACAGTAACCTGCAAACAGCCATTTTTATAGAATCCACATTAAAGACAATGTAACAGGCTCCTTATTCCAACTGGCCAGCGCAACTGTATTTATTAAAATAAAAAAAAAATTAGAACTTAATCAGAGAAGAAATAATACCAAGTAGTATAACTTGGATCAGATGTTTATCTAAGACACATTCTTTCTACCAATGAACTCAGACCAGTTTGAAATTGTTTCCCATTAGATTTCACCTGAGGCCGTTTGGAAATGATCCTTGCTCTGCTTTGCACAATGGCACTATTGTGAGTGCAACCAACAGCATATTTATTTTCTCCTTCGCCAACTTATTTTTAGGGAAGCCAGCCAATTTAAAAAAATATATATATAAA